>JASPKZ010002301.1:42500-297500 GCA_030220185.1 Diploptera punctata | reverse complement strand
TCAGGCTCGTAAAAAATCCTTATGCCTGAATAAAAGGCCTCTAAGCAAAATTTACCGAATTTTCCCGTCTTAGTACTAACTTGGTTTCCTAGATGTCAGTATGAGGCGGAACGCTGACCACGGACCACTCAAATGGCATCTATACGAAAACAAGTGTAACTAAATTTTAGTATGGTTCAAATTCTTCCCTGTAGGGGGAGAGCGCCTAAATCTCAGTTAAGGGAAACATGGGCTTACAAGATACAAGAAGATTAATAACATTTTTGGAATATTCAGAGTATCTTGTGTTGAAATTTCTTGTTGTTTTGCCTATGTAGAACTTTTTGCAATTATTGCATTTTAGTTTAAAAACGCCTTTATTTGTTCTTCTATTTTGTTGGATATGATGTTGTTGAGTTTGTTATTAGTTTTGAAGACAATTTTAACGTTTTTATCTTGTTTCCTGATCGAATTAGCTAATTTGGTCGTTTCATTTCCTGTATAAATTAGTGTAATCCAATTATTTGTATTTATATTATTTTCTTTTTCTAGTTTTGTTATATTTGTTAATATTGATTTTATAAGTATTAATCTTATTAAACAAAATATAAAATTATCCCAGAGAGATGCTTGGGGTTGTCGTAAAGATAACCTGGTGCCAAATGTTAATTCCAAGTTCAAATCTAGGTGTGAAAGGGCCACATATTTTGCGTAGAGCCTTTTTTTTTTTCCTGGCTGGAGGTTTTTTATGTGCTCTATTCTACAGGTGGGACCCACGAATTTAGTTACCTTACGAAGTAACCCATACTTATGATTTTAGCACCGTAAAAATGCATTGACCCCATCGGTTTTGAACTCGCCATCCTTGGAGCCATAGGCGAGCATGGAAACAGCCTGTTCACCAGGACCAATTTATCTCTGTATCACGGAAAAAAAATTAATTGGGCTTATTTGAACCTAGTTCTTCTTTGGCTCTACGGTCCTCTAAGAACTTTGGCCTGTTTCATATCAACTTCCAATTCTTCTCTATTACTAGAGTCCAGCCGCTCATTCTCCGACCCTGACGTTTTCACGACAGTGTTGCCGATATGGATATTCAGTGGAGGAGCCGCTTTATGTATCACGCGGTTAGCAGAAATACAGCCGACAACATCGCAGCAATTTCAAACCATACTGTTGTATAACTGGCTTAACTTGGCAAAAAAAAATAGATATAGAGTTTTAAGGGTAGATCCTTGACAGTTTTCGTCCCAATTACAAAAGAAAGAACCCACCCTGTTGACAGATTTCCTCTTCCCTCTTTCCTCTATTAACATCTGGTGAAGAAACGCCGACAACACTGGTGCGAGTGAGAGAGGTGGAAAAAAAAATCAATATATATATCAGGTAATTTTCTCATACTGCAACAATAAGTTATGTGTTTTCCAGTTTTTATTCGAATATAGGCTATATTGGTGGCATAAAATCCTCAAACCTGCTGTAACGGCTGGCTGAACGATCGTTCACATATGTGGTTGTGAGGCCAGCAGCCGGTTGGAGTTATATTTATTTACCTTGACGACTGAGAGAAACTAGGAAAGAATCCCAGTCTGTTTGTTCGGTAGCGGGTTATGAACCCTGCGATATGAGTCTGAAAGTATCCTCGGTTTATTAGAATGTATTTGTTTTACCGGTGCAGATGAGAGCGAAGTAACGGGGAACCAGGAAGAAGTGCGTAACAATGGCGGGGAAAGCGTGGGAGCACCTTGCGTAAGTGCGTGTTATGTCACCCAATCTCATCATGTTTCCCATGCCTCTCTCTTGGTGGAGCTTCTGTGGCATTACCTTGTGGCTTGCGTCCTTAAAGTGCTAACATTGCTGCCGAAAGGGACAGGTCGAAGGCGATAAGCCAGACGAAAAAAAAGTACCATGGTCGAAAGAGTGACGATCTTTCGCCCTAAAAATAGAAGCGCCGAAAAAAACGCGGACATGGGTTCAACTGGGATAAAATTCTTCTTCGGCTTCCCCCCACTTATAGGTTTGCTGTCTTCAGTTTCCATTTATCTCTATCATTCCAATCTTCCTCTTCCAAATTCCTATCATCCATTATAGTTCTGACGTAGGTTTTCCATTTCCATATTGGTCTGCCACGTTTATTTCTTACAGGGGGTGACCATTGGTATATATTTTTGGCCATCTTTCATTTTCCATTCTTTGTACATGACCATACCATTTAAGCGTTTGATTTTCAATCCTCTTAACATCAGATGTGGTAACATTCATTTCTCTTCAAAAGAATTCATTTCTTATTTTATCCTGTCTTGTTTTTTGGAGGCTTCTTCTAAAATAATCAAATTCAACTGTTCTAATTTTATTCTTTTGCAATTTCGTCAAAGACCAAGTTTCACTTCCATATGACAAAATATTCTGTATTATGCTCTTATAAATTTTCATTTTAGTTTCCTTTGTGATATTTTTGTTCCAAATTATTGCATGTAATGTCTTAGTTACATTTTTGCCATTGCAATTTTAGTCTGTACATCTCTCTCACAGGTACCTAAACTTGTAATTATTGACCCAAGATATTTAAAAAAAATCACATTTTTTTATTTTCCCTGTTTCGAGTATGAGGTCATCCACATTCTTTCTCCGGAGGTAAAATAGTCCCCCATTCGGTCCTCCGCGCGGGGACTACTTCAGGGAATCCACGTCAAAAGCTCAAACACAGGGACATGTTCCTAGGAACATGGAATGTTAATACGTTATATAGAAGTGGGGCACTAAAAATATTAATTGGAAAACATTACTTCAGGATAGGAATGTATAGAGAGCGGCCATGGACCTTCAGGTTCGATAGTGCCAGTGAGTTAATTCTGTTAGCTATAAGCACACAATTATGCTATGTGATGTATAATATTAGATAGATAGATAGATAGATCATCGGTTGATTAATGTCTTTGACATCGTCCGATTCCTAATAGCCAATTTTGTCGGTCCATCCAATCTCCTGGTTGTAGATGTTTCTCCTTCATGTATAAACATATTCCCTGACTGCAGGAGGTTTTAGGTCTTCCTCTGCCTCGTCTTTCCTCAGGTTTCCAAAACATTTTGGTAGTCGATCCTCTTCCATTCGCTGGACATGTCCGTACCATCATAATTGCTGAGTTTTAAAATCTACAATAGTGTCTTCAATCTTCATTTTCTTCCTTATAACTGAGTTCCTATTTTTTTCTCTTCTTGAAATTCTTGCTGCCCTTCGTATAAAATCCATTTCCGTTACCAAAATATACTTATTTGTTTTTGTTGTTAATGGCCAAAGTTCTGTTCCACAAGTAATGATGCTTTTAACAATTGTATGATATATATTCATTTTATTTTTATTACTTATATTTTTATCACACATTATTCCATTGATGCAAGCAATTGCAAATTTTCCTTTATTATTTCTTATTTCCTTTTCATAACTCCAATTTTTATTTATTTTAATTCCTAAATATGCGATCTCACTACAAGATTTTATTGTTTCTCCAGTCTCTTCCATAATATTAGATGTTACATTTTAAAATGTGCGTTAATGTTGTAACCTTCCCCTGATGTTGCGTGTATTTCTTAAACTTGTTACGATATTTATTTTCTAAAGTAGTGATAAGTTAATTGTTCAGTGTGATCAGGGCCTCGAACCCAGGGATGTGGCATTGTTGTGACCTCTGGTGAGCAGCCAGAGAAGTTGAGAGGTGTGTCTGGGTTATTCTTGTCCAAATGTCAGTCTCATTGCCACAGGTTACTCCCCACAAACGTATCATTCCTTAATTACGTCCATCGTTGTGCAGCGGCCCCGAGTTTAATCTCGGTTGGGACAAGTTTCCTGGGTATGGTTTTTTCGCGGTCTTTCTTCGCCCGTAAAACAAATGTCAGGAAACTTTAAGACGCAAACGTGACCAAACATCACCTGGCCATCATCATCATTCACCATGTGTGAATGGTGTGTTTCGTCTTAATGTTGTGTTTGTCTTGGAGGAGGCCTGGCATTGAGCTGATCACTCATTCGGGGAGGCCCTCCATGTCCTTGTGTGGTTAAAAAATATGTGTGGATCTACAGTTAAAAATCCCTCTCCCGACACCCGGATGGCAAGTAAAGAACACCTATAAGATGAGAGGTTAAATGAAGTTAATGGAATTAATAATAATAATAATAATTATTATTATTATTATTATTATTATTATTATTATTATTATTATTCCACCGCTGTGGTCTCAAGGTAGCGTGCTGCCTTGTCACGCAGCGGGCCAGCGTTCGATCCCCGGTCGGGGCAGTTTTTCTGGGTGAGGTTTTTCCTCACCTGTAAGACAAATGTCAGGAAAACTTTAAGGCCCAAATGGTCCCCGAAATCATATGGCCATCATCATCATCCTTCACCGGTGTGGAAAGCAACGGGAAGCTAACACACCTACAATTCCCTAGTAAAGCTGCAAGCATAGCATGAAAATGCTATGATTGCAGTGAAGGACCTGCCTTCGGGCAGAATTACTATGGATGGATTATTATTATTACTATTATTATTATTATTATTATTATTATTATTATTATTATTATTATTATTATTATTATTATTATTATTATTATTATTATTATTATTATTATTATTATTAGGCGGAAGGTAGCCGGCCGCGGTGGACTAGTAGTTATGTTCCTTGCCTCTGGTCTCGAGGTCCTCGGTTCAAACCCGGCCGGGGTGTATGAATTTTTTTAGGATGCAAAAATCCAAGGAGAAAGTTATCTAGGAGGGACTTAAAACGGGAGATTTTCAGGCTCGTAATATATCCTTAAACCTAAATGAAGAGGTCTCTAAGCAAAATTTACAAATTTTCATCCTAGTATTACCTCAGTTGCCTGCTACATGTCTCATTGGTTGGTATTTTGACCGAATACCATTCATGACATCTGTGGGGAAATGAGAGTAACTGAATTAACTTGATCTAGTAACTCCTATCAAAGGGGAGGCCAGGACCGTTACGTCATTGTGGTCAGATGACCCAGGGTCAAACCCTTGTGCCGACCAATCTGCATTTTTTTACTGATTTTCCTCCTCTTCAGACAAATTCGGTTTTTTAATTCCGTAACCGGGATGCATTTAACCATATTCACTGCAATTAAATGAAAATCCATTCTATACAGATTGTCAATAACAACCCCACACATCCTATAGGATACGCATGAAGTTTTTATATATGATTAGATATTAAAGCGTCTGTAAATAAGATTTTTAATAGCAGTGATAACTGTGAAGGCCGGCTCCAAGTGGCCGGGCATCTGTTTCAAGATCATATCCTATCCTTCATTTGTTACCGGACGTATTTCCGTCTGTCACATGTTTTTATCTGGGAGATGCGCAGACCAGACGGAAGTGCTCTTGCGCAATTAAATGCAGATAAATTACTGTGTTCAATTTCCTTGTCACATGTCCTTCTATGTTGGAAGTGTGGCCATAATTTGGAAACGAATTATACGTAATTTTATTTCATATAAAGAGGCTCTTCCAAATGAATGGAAAGCATCGATTATCGCACCAATCTGTAAGAAAGGATTGCAACAACTACAGGAGCATCTCATTACTTTCAACTTCGTACAAAATTCTAACAAATAAATTAGTAAGCTGACTACTCCCTATATGGATGACATAATAGGAGATCATCAATATGGGTTTAGAAAAAACAGGTCTACAACAGATCAGATTTTTATTATAAGACAGGTTTTAGTAAAGCAATGGGAATATAATGACACTGTAGGCTACATCAGCTATATGTAGTCTTCAAAATGGCATAACTTTCAATTAAGAAGGAGAAATTATATAGTATCCTCTTGAAGTTCGGAATTCCTAAAAAGTTAGACTTATACGAATGTGTCTAAATGACACAGCGAGTAGGGTACGTGTACGCAAACAGTTTTCGGATACTTTTGAAATTCACAATGGGTTGAAGCAAGGAGATGCACTATCTCCTCTACTATTCATTTTTGTAATAGATCATGTTATCATATCTTTAGAGGATGAAGAAGGCTTACAACTCAATGGTATTAATATCCTGCTGATGATATAGGGCCAACACGCACACACTATTGAATAACACTAAGAAATATGGACTGGAAGTAAACATCAATAAAACTAAATATATGGTTACACATAGAAATACATTATATAATGGAAATGGACAGTTGATGACAAATGAGGGGGATTTTGAGGAAGTGGCTGAATTCAAATACCTAGGAACAATAATCACAAACAGGAATGAGATGCACAAAGAAATTAAACATAGGTTCAATTCTGGAAATGCGTGCTATTATGTATCATATTACAAAGCCTCTTGTCGTTCTAACGTTAAACTGAAAATATATAAAACAGTTAATCTACCAGTACACTATATGGATGTGAAACATGTACTCTTACTTTAAGGCAGGATAAACGAATACGGATTTTTGAGTATAAAGTTCTTAGGAACATTTTTGGACCAAAGAGAGGAACAGACAGGGGAATGGAGAAGACTACATTTTAGTGAGCTACATGATCTTTATAGGGAATAAGAATTGCTAAGTCTCGTAGACTATGATGGGCAGGACATGTGGCACGAATGGGGAATGAATGAGGGGCATGGAAATTAATTGTAGAAGAACCAAGAGAGAAAACGCCCATTGGTAGACCAAGAATGAGATAGGAGATTAATATTAACCGTGATTTCAGGGGAAGTAGATTATACAGGGGATGATTGGAAAACATTAGCTCAGGATAGGGATGTATGGAGAGCTTATGTCCGCGCAGGTTCGATAGAGCCAGTGAGTTAGGGAGTTAGTTTTGTCTGTTAACTTATGTAAAGAAATGCTAACTGAATGATTGAAGAAACCCCTCACTGGCTGCGCTGGACATGAGGAGGAGGTCTCGTGGGAAGAGGAAGCCGGTGTTGTTATAACGGAAGGTCGCGTGATGTGCACCGGGGCACGAATACCTGCGGCGTGGTCTTAATACAATACTGTAGAAACCGATCTTCAAATTGAATAATAAAATCTTATTCTTCTTCACAGTTAAATATGGGAAATAACATTATGAGATTCTTAATTCAATCAATGATTGCGTCATTTATCTCACCTCATAGTTTGTTTTCTTAAACACGGCAACTGCAATTTTCAAGAGGAACATGGCGTTATGGCTCATAACGTCAGTTGAAAATGGGACGGATTTTCCTCTTGAAAACTGCAGTTGGCGTGTTTAAGAAAACATAAACTATGAGGTAACTTAAGATATTCATTCATTGTGTTATTTTTGTGCTTAGTGAGGGAAAATAAAAAAAATGATTTTTTTAAAATTATCTTGGGTCAATAATTACAAGTTCAGGTACCTGTGGGAGAGATGTACAGACTAAAATTGCAATGGCAAAAAATGCAACTAAAACATTACATGCAATAATTTGGAACAAAAACATCACAAAGGAAACTAAAATGAAAATTTACAAGAGCATAATACAGAATATTTTGTCATATGTAAGTGAAGCTTGGTCTTTGACGGAATTACAAAAAAATAAAATTAGAACAGTTGAATTTGATTATCTTAGAAGAAGCCTCCAAAAAACAAGACAGAATAAAATAAGAAATTAATTCCTTTGGAGAGAAATGAATGTCACCACATCTGTTGTTAAGAGGATTGAAAATCAAACGCTTAAAGTGTATGGCCATGTACAAAGAATGGAAAATGAAAGATGACCAAGAAATATATACTAATGGTCACCCCCTGGAAGAAATAAACGTGGCAGACCAAGATGGAAATGGAAAACCTACGTGAGAACTATAATGGATGATAGGAATTTGGAGGAGGGAGATTGGAATGATAGAGATAC
The DNA here is from genome assembly GCA_030220185.1 of Diploptera punctata. Taxonomy (NCBI): domain Eukaryota; kingdom Metazoa; phylum Arthropoda; class Insecta; order Blattodea; family Blaberidae; genus Diploptera; species Diploptera punctata. Next base: position 289,661 of record JASPKZ010002301.1, on the reverse strand, counting down.
ATGGAAACTGAAGACGGCAAACCTATAAATGGGGGAAAGCGGAAGAAGAAGAAGAAGAAGAAGAAGAAAGTGAGTTCTTAAGCACAAAATAATATTAATTTTGGAAAGGAAAGTTGTTCTCGGGTTCCAAATTTGATGTTCTTTATGTAAACACGAATATCTGATCTTGTTTTCTTACACGAGCTATTTATACCGGGAATCCATTATATGAGGAAACCTCGCATCATTCTGCCGCCGCTGTTGTGTGTTACATTAGAAAGTAATCGGAAATGAAGGATACACGAATTTATTTGATGGAATGTTACTTATTGTGGAATAACCATAGAAGGCGCGTTCGGAGATTTTCTCAAAAAATATCCTGACTGTACGATTCCTACAAAATCGTGCCTTTCGAAGTTGATGAAAAAGTGGCATACAACAGTTTACCTAAATAATATTCATATCACGTGCAATGCAGTCTATTACCGAAGCGGATTTACAGAAAATGGCAGATAACAATGAGCAACAAAAAATAAACTTTTTTTTTGTCTCAGGAAGAAAAATAGTATTTTTTTCTCCTGAATTCAAATATGATATCGGTTTTTCTCCATCACGCAAGGTTTCCGAGAGACAGGAATTCATAATTTCAAACACTTTAATATTTTCTATATTCGTAACTACACAATATTCGAACATTCGGACTCACCTAGAAAGTAAGAAATGACGATTTTCTGCTATATTTCGCCTCTTGATGGTCCAACAACAATCGGCCAGCATATTAGGATTCCATTTGCCTTGATATCTCTTTCCCATAGCTGAAACCATTTGAGTTGGCTCATTTGGTTTTATTTTACAATGGACAAATGGACGAAAAAACATTTATTAAAAAAATAATTATTTAAATCCATTAATTGAAATTGAAATAAAAAAAAATGTAGGTGATGGAGAAATTCCGAATACATATTTGAAAACACAATAAAAACTGCATTAAGTACAACTATTGGTACTCATGAGACAAACATCATGTTGACCAGTGTTATTTGTTTAAACGATGTGAGGCATTTCTTATTGCTTACAGTTTTCAACAGAATCTCAAATAAATAGTGAGTAATAACCCTCTATGTGCCTATTTTTTGTAATAATCTAAATTAATTGATCAATTTATTTGGCGTTTACTTGATGAAAATCCATATTTATTTAATTAAATAAATTAATTGAGTTATTTGTATTTTGTACCTCCTGTCTTCATTTGCCGGTAGTAACTGATCACGCTCCCCGCCGGTGCAATCACAATAGCCAGCAAAGTGAGAGCCGCTGTAACGCTGTAAAAAGGTTTCCGCTTAAAATGGATTCCCTGTATTTATATGTATTATGCAGCTATTTTCTCCATTCACATGTCTGTTTCTCTCTCTTTGGTTCAAAAATTTACCTAAGAACTTTATTCTGAAATACTCCCGATCATTTCTCCTCCCTTAAAGTAAGAGTCCATGTTTCACATCCATATAATTGGGAGCTTTATATATTTTTAGTTTAATTTTTTAGAAATAATTTGAGATGACCAGTGTTTCTGTAACGCATAATAAGGTGCGTTTCCATGGTTAATAGAAACCCGATTCATCCCCGGGACATAGTTGATCCCGTCCTGGGAAATTACTTAATGCGATAATTTATTTACGTTTACTTCTCTGTAGATGTCGGCGAGTGACATTTTGTTAACCCATTCGCTTCAGTTTTAAATGTTCAATGCATTTTCCCAGAAACCGAATTTAAGTTACCATAAATTATATTGACTATTTTCAGACATTCAAAACAAACAAAAGATAACGGTACTTGAGATCACAATAAGGGCAAAGGCCAAAGCACGTTCATCTACTATTCATAAATGTTAACAAAATATTACCCCGCCAAGGGATGTACAATATAACAGCAGAGTTAAGCCACTGTACCTCGTCTGAGTTGGCCATTTAACTCCCGGCGAGTCTACGTCGTCTTTTGAGGCGAATGGGTTAATACATCGCCTTGAGGAAGATGTAGTAGAAAACTGAGGTATTGGAAGGACGGATCAAGGTCGGTTAAATTTTGCTCAGATTCATTTTTATTCACACGTTTCCCTTCTTCCTTCAAGGGCATTCTTTGTAAACACAAGAAGCAAGCGTAAGCTTAGCTCAGTGCTTGGTGGCTTGATCCCAGTGAGGGAAGTTTTTTTTTAATTGTTAAAGAGCTTTCTATTTTATTCCGTAAGTCCATTCTTAAAAAAATTCTAACTATTTGGAAGTATTACTATTTTTATTATTTATTTATTTATAAACAGGTTTGCAGTGTAATAAAACATCTTCCTATACCCAAAGCTTTTTAAAATGTTTATCTTCTTTTTTCTTGGGTACATTTTGAGTTAATTTTGGCCCCAGGTAATTACATAATTTGATACATCTCATTATTATTATTATTGTTATTATTATATTATTATTATTATTATTATTTGTATTATTGTCAATCATGTATGAGCTGTTATTATGCTGGACTTGACATATATAAACCAAATATTTTAATTGAAGGGTGAAACTTTTTCATCGCTAATACGTGATAAGTAAATAAACTCATAAATATATGAAGCTATATTATATTTTATTACATAAATTTATAGCATTATTATTAAAATGTAGTACTGTACACACAATTAAATTTATACCGGTAGCTAAACGGTGTTACAGAGTTTACGAAGGCAGGAATATTACATAAGATAGTGTAGAGTGGATGTAGATTATGTGGCAGAAATTAAATGTTATAGGATGTATTTTGCGAAAATACAAATGAATAAAAAATATTGTCGGATGATTCGAACCCTGACTTTCACATATATCTCGTGTCGTTGTAAGTAGTTTAACGATCTACGCTACTCGAACGCCGGATACTAGTTGCCGTGTTAACTTTTGTACTATGAACGAGAGTTGAACTTTATTTAAAATGTCGCAATTTGAGTAATATTGCATTTGTCGAACTCTTGTAAATATCTAGAAACACGTCTCCTTCACTGTTCTTTAACTATTTAAGACGGTTAAAACCAAATACAGCGTATTTAAAGCATTAAACAATGCGTTACCTCGTGAACCGCAGCTATGGCTTTTCGAGCATGCGCAGTGGGCCATAACAGGAACTATGCTTTTTGCAGCGGCTCATTCGTTTTATCGCTAAGTGTACAACGCACGTTTGTGAAGTGTTTTACAGAATCTCGGAAATTAAAAACCTCTATATCGCCCGGTTTTTAACCATTTCCTCGCTCCTCTAAAAAGACTTCCCAACCTCGCATTGTAATGTACTCTCAAGTTTTTTCTTTCTTTCAGTTTTTAGGTCTTTTGTAGGATATCTGTAGGTACTTTTAAAGGTCTTATATAGGCATTTTATAGGTCCTCAACTTCGGACTCCTGGTGATCAATTTGGTTCCTTTATAAATACAAATTTAGCTACAAATCAAACTATCAAGAAAATAGAACACACCCCTTCAGATGGGTCAAATTCTTCAATAGGAAGAACACAATTATAACGTTTGTATATATATGGGATGGAACCCGGGTCTGTAGTATGACTCAGAGTTACGATATGGGTCTCCCTTCGTGACCGCAGCGAGAGGTAAATGGCTTGCAGAGGCGATTCCTGGGAAAATTTCCCACGCTCTGACGTCACGGCGCGTAGAGAACGTGACGTCACATGCGATGACGCTCTCGACATGACGTCATTTGACTGAGTAATGTGTGGGTTACGTAACGAAGGTAATTCCCGGTATAAAAACAGAATTTTCATTTCCGAGATATATCATGTTTACTAATTCACCCATCTCTTCATGGGTATTCCTGCCTCTCTCTTCCATTTAGCTTTGTATTCTACAGTATTCTTAGGAATAGGAATTCTTGTATCCGTAATACAGGATCATAGCATTTATTATTTTAGACAATTCCGAAGAAATGAAGCTTTTGAAGATGATTTTCCTGAATATATTTTTGAAAATGTTTACATATTTTCACTGACCGTATCTAGTAGTCACCGAAAATCGATATAACTATAAAGGAAATTATAATAAAAGCATGGGCTGTTACAATAAATGATAAAAAAATTATTTATTTATTTATATGTTTTCTATTTATATACAGATTTTTAACGTTTATCTTTCTGTGCCTAAAGTTTTATTTTCCTTCACCACTCAACTCCATCAATCTACTCCATGTCCTCTAAGTTCTCTTGTTCTCATGTTTTCATTCCAGTTCTTATTTATCGCATCCACGAGTTGTAGGCTATGTATAGATAGATAATCGGTTGATTAATGTCTTTGACATCGTCCGATTCCTAATAGCCAATTTTGTCGGTCCATCCAATCTCCTGGTTGTAGATGTTTCTCCTTCATGTATAAATATATTCCCTGACTCCAGGAGGTTTTAGGTCTTCCTGTATATATATATATATATATATATATATATGTGTGTGTGTGTGTGTGTCCGTTAACTCTATTCTTTATCGGTCCACATTTTTGTTTTATTGAAACCAAACTCGTCATATAGCAATTAATTTTAAAAAAAGTAGGGCCGAATTGGTTAACCAGCAAACTCGACCATCTTCTGAAACTAAAGTTTAAAAATGGCTGTAGCAGTCGCAAGTTTTGATGTTTCACAACGAAACTCAGTATGTGATATTGAAATAAACCGAGGTAGGTATTTTTCAAACCCTGTCCGCCGCTGTGGTGTCGAGGTAGCGTGCTGCCTTGTCACGCAGCGGGCCCGGGTTCGATCGACGGTCGGGGCAGTTTCGTGGGTGAGGTTTTTTAGTGGGTTTTCCTCACCTGTAAGACAAATGTCAGGAAACTTAAGGCCCAAACGGTCCCCGAAATCATATGGCCATCGCAGTCATCGTCGTTTATACGTATTCATCTTAGATTAAGCTTAGGATTAGGGATTTTCGTGGCGCGTCACTATTATAATCATCCATCATATCTTCGGGGCAACGTAACCCTGCCTTCCAGGCGCCCCAACCTCAGAAATTGGTTACAATTACGCAAATGCCAGGAGAGAACACCAGAAATGTCCAAAAGGAGAAACTGGGGCATTAAAAATATTCAAACTAAGCTAAATCCGTGCTTTAGAAATGAGGGTTTACCTGAAATCGAAATTAAAAATTGGCTCTTAAAAACCGCCATGTTTGGTTCATTGTAATGTGTACAATACATTCAATTGGTAATGTTTTCTTTAAGATACATTAGTTTAATTTGTTCATTATTTTTAATAAAGTAATGGAAACTTTTTTTTAAATTTGTGTAAAATTATACAACAATATGCAATACAACGCCTCACTATGATGGTTGTCCAGCGGCTCGCTTTGTTTCCCCGCAGCTGTTATATGTAATTAAATACAAAGATGCTAACTACCGCCACGTGAATGTTAATCATTGTCAAGCATTGTCGCGGACAAGCAACATAGTGAGGCGATAATAATAACTGTTATACATGATTTGTTTTCACTGCAGGGAGCTTTGAATGATGGTTGTGAATAAGTGAAAATAATCAGTTGGGAACGTGATTCCAAATAGATCTGAAGTTAACAATATAACAAAGGTGTTATGTGTTGTAACATAGGGTGTTATTTATAGTTGATGATGTATTTGGATAATTAACTACAGTCGTTCGTTGAATTATTTTGAATGTCGATAAATGAGAGATAAATATTTTAACTAAACTATTATTTTGAGCAGATGTTACTAAACATAAGCTAAAATTAATTGAACAATTCTCGTGACGTCAATTTAACTATTGGCATCGCGCGTCATCAGGAAACAGTGCTGCCAATATGTGGCGTGTTAAGGAAGTTCGGGTAATGTGGACCCTTCGGTTTGAGTGGACGCTATTAATAAATTCTTTAATTGGAGCTGCCCTCAAACAGAAAATATTTTATCTTCTTCCCCTCATCAACTTTGACATGTTCAAGGCCAGTTTCTTTTATTATTTGTGCAAAGAAGGGTTTATTTGCGACATATATGAAAATTACCATTTTAAAAGTTTTACAAGCTAAGAATTAATACTTAATTTCTGCTGTTGAATATTACAAATGTTGAAAAAAACTTCTAAATATATTATATTACGTAGATGTTGTTTTAATATACTGATAGGTTTGGTTTTATGTTATGTGACGTGGTGGCTATATAAAATAATTAAACATGACAAAGGAATTCGCTTAATATGGGCCCTTCACTAGGTAGTTAAAGTGGACTTGGGCCACTTTACACGAATACGTATATTTTATCAATGGGGATGCTATCTGTAAAAACCACGCACTTAATTAATTTTATTTAATGTCCTTGTAGTTTTACTAAACCCAAAGACCGTCACTGTCTGAAGATGAATGACGTGTGAATGTTATCAACAATTTTTCAAAACATTAAACAAATATCAACGCTTTTTAATTACGATCAAGCACAAATATTTTGTGATTAATTTGTGCTTGTCTGTATAAATTAATAGAGTAAATAAACTCAAAAGTACGTAGACTAAAAGCTAAGGTGGACTCTGGGGTCCACTTTATCCGAGTATGGAGGTTGAAGTTGACCTTTCTTGTGATGTAAAATTGTTTCCATATTTGAGTAAAATAACAGTGATATTTCATAGTTACAACACTGAGCAACAAAAAATAAACTTTTTTTTTTGTCTCAAGAAGAAAAATATGTGATTCTGATAGTATCTCCTGAATTCAAATATGATACCGGTTTTTCTCCATCACGCAAGGTTTCCAGAGACAGCAATGTATAATTTCAAACACTTTAATATTTTCTACATTCGTAACTACACAATATTCGAACATTCGGACTCACCTAGAAAGTAAGAAATTACGATTTTCTGCTATATTTCGCCTGTGGAGCATCCGTCTTGATGGTCCAACAATAATCGGCCGGCATATTAGGATATCATTTGCCTTGATATCTCTTTTCCATAGCTGAAACCATTTGAGTTAGCTCATTTGGATTTATTTTACAATGGACAAATGGACGAAAAAAAACGTTTGTTAAAAAAATAATTATTTAAATCCATTAATTGAAATTGAAATAAAGAAACTGTGGGTGATGGAGAAATTTCGAATACATATTTGAAAACACGATACAAACTTCCAGGCGCCCCAACCTCAGAAGTGGGTTACAATACGCCAATGCCAGGAGAGAATACCTCAAATGTCGAATGACAAACAAGTGACATTGAACAAAAAAAGAACTTTTTTTTCCCTTAAAGGGATTTAACCTCTGTTGTCGGCCATGATCTTGATTTACACTAAGTTTATATTTAAGGACTCTCCCGGTGCTTCTTATCAAATAATTCCGTCTTCCAGGCGCCCCAGCTTAAGAAATGTGTTACATCCGTGCCATACTAGAATATCGTAAAACCAACATGTGGCATTGGCGAAACGCTTCCCATTTCAAATAAAAAATAAAGTGAGAGTTTTTTCTTTTTCTTTTTATTACATTTATAAAGCTGTATAAATATGACCGCCTGTATAATGTACGCTGTGTACACCTGGTGGAGGCCAGACGGCTGATTGACAAGTGTTTGTGGTTGTCTAGGTGACCAATTTGCTTCTATTGATCGGAAAGTATTTATATCCGCAGCTTGATGTGTTATTTTTATCACATACCGTGTGGTTCCTGACCTAGTACACTACAATGTCTAGTAGATTTGTTAAACTTCTACTATGAACGATTATAACTAATTAAACCTAACTCACTGACTCTATCTAACCCGTCGGTTCATGGCCGCGCGTATAAAACCTCTCCATACATCCCTATCCTCAGCTAATGTTTTCCATTCATCCCCTGTATAATCTACTTCCCTCAAATCACGGATGATGTTATTCTCCCACCTCATTCTTGGTCTACAAACTGGGCGTTTTCCCACTGGTTTTCCTACAAGAAGCTTTCATGCACGTCTTTCATTTCTCATTTGTGCCACATGTTCTGCTCATCGCAGTCTACGAGACTTAACTGTTCTTATTATATCTGGCTTCCTATACATACCATACTTACTCACTGGCACTATCGAACCCGTAGGTTCATGGCCGTGCGGACATAAGCTCTCCATACATCCCTATCCTGAGCTAATGCTTTCCAATCATTCCCTGTATAATCTACTTCCCTCAAATCATAGTTAATGTTGTTCTCCCATCTCATTCTAGGTCTACCAACTGGGCGTTTTCCTTCTGGCTTTCCTACAAGAAGTTTCCACGCACGTCTTTCATTCCCCATACGCGCAACATGTCCTGCCCATCGCAGTCTACGAGACTTAACTGTTCTTATTATATCTGGCTTCCTATAAAGACCATGTAGTTCACTATTATGTAGTTTTCTCCATTCACCTGTCTGTTCATCTCCCTTTGCCAAAAAAAAAATCCTAAGGGTTTATTCTCAAATACTTGTAATCTCCTTTCCTCCCTTAAAGTAAGAGTCCATGTTTCGCACCCATATAATATAACTGGTAGAATAATAGTTTTATATATTTTCAGTTTAACGTTTTTTGAAAGGAGTTGCGTTAGTTTTAGAATTCTTTAAATCACAAACGTACACACTTTCGTTTTTATGTAACAGATAAATAACATACAAACAAAACATTACAAAATTGTTTACATCTGTTAATTTCGTAAAATTGCGCACACATTAATTTGAATGACGTCAGCAACAGAGGCAGTTGACAGAGTTGAGAGTTATTTCACCCTAATTTACAGCTCATAAACATCAGGCGGCGGGACTTGTAGCCTTTTTAGAGCAATAATTTGTCTGTAGAGGACGTCAGTGGGTTTGTTTTCTCTGCGTGAAATATGTTACATTATGCAAACATCCGGAACACAAATTTCCTATTTAACAACCTTGTCAAAACATAACCAGCCAAATTTTGAACAAATCACAGAATTCAAATTTCTGCGAACAATGTAGGCCTTAGTCACGGTCGTCCATTACTAGCCATGTTCGTCTCGTGTTCGCGGGTTCAAACCCGGCTGTGTGCCATGGATTTTTTAAGGGTATAAAATTCCTGAGCATGGGTTATTTCGAAAGGGAAGGAAATGTGTGGATCCCGTATTATTTATTAACTGATGACCAGTCTCATGGGCTAGTGGTCACAGCTTCTGACTACAGTTCATGGAGTCCCGCATTAGATTCTCGGTCAGATCATAGGCATTTTTCCTGTGCCCTCCCTTGGTCTGGATTTAGGTTTAAGGACTCTCCTGGCGCTTCGTTATCATTCATCACCTATCATATCTCGGGGTAACGTAGCTCCGCCTTCCAGGTGTGCCAACTTAATAAGTGGGTTACAATTCCGTCGTGCCAGGAGAGAATGCCAGAACTGTCATAAAGACATTAGCAAAATGGTAGGTGTATATGGTATTGATTGGTTAATTAATCTCGGTTCGTGTCGCTGCGGAACGTGGCTGTTTCTTAAGCGGACTAATTTAGTTACTTTTATTTCTCTGCAGTTATCAGTAGTAACATGAACTGCGGTCAAGATGTAAATCAGAGGATAGCAATGACAAAATAAGTTTTTAACAAGAAGAGAAGCATTTTCTGCGGACCTTTAGCAAAATAATTACGGAAGAGGCTAGTGAAGTGCTTTGTGTGGAGTGTAGCATTGTATGGTACAAAGACTTGGACATTAGGACGGAATTAGGAATAGCGACTGGAAGCTTTTGAGATGTGGATATGGAGAAGGATGGGATGCATAAAATGGACAAAAAATAAAGATGTGCTAGACAGAATGGGTGAAGGAAGAACAATGCTGGTACTCATTAAGAAGAGGGGGAAAAAATTGAATTTGCCACTGGCTAAGAAGAAGCTGCCTGCTGACGGATGCCGTAGAAGGAATGGTCAGCGGAAAGAAGGTTAGAGACACAAAAAAGACACCAGATTATAGAGTATAGACAATATTAAAATAAATGGTTTGTATGCAGATACAAAAAGGAAAGCTGAGTTTGCAGTGAAAGACCTGCTCTCGGGCAGAGCACTAACTCGGATATCTCTGCAGTTGTCAGCAAGGGATATATTTACCCGAGCCGTAATATCTCCGGCTCTGAAGTATAGGTTTTTATTTTTTTATTTATTTTTTTATTTATTTATTTAGCCTGGTGGAGTTAAGGCCATGTGGCCTTCTCTTCCACTCACTAGAACAAGCATATGTTACATATGAATACAAAAAAAAATACAATAATAGTCATATAAAACAGGACAAACATATGTTACACATGAATACAAAAAAATTACAATAGTAGTCATATTAGACAGGACAAACATGTTACATATGAATACAAAAGAAAGTTACAATAATAGTTATTGAACAATTCATTATCTGTCATATTGAATAATAATGAAATTAATGTCTAATAATAGAATGAAACTAAATACAATTAAAATTAAATTAATGATACAATGAATAAGAAAGGAATAACAGCTCGAATCTACTATGCATAAAAAGAAGAGAAAAAAAAACACTACAATGAATTAATCTACGCTTTTTATACAAGGCATTAGGTAAATATATTAACAAATCCTAAGTCTATTTTTATTAAATAATGCAAAAACGCATTATTAATTCTTAAAAAGTAGTATTAGTGAGTTGTTTCTGTTAGTGATTTTACTTTCAATTTATTTCTGAAAGATGGTAAAGTTTGGCAGTCTCTGACATAGGGTGGAAGTGAATTCCATGTTCTAGCAAGAGAAACTGTAAAAGATTTCGAATAATAGGTAGTATGATGAGGAGGTTATACGAGGGGTAGAGGGAGAATTCGCCCTCTACTGCCAATAAGGATATGGTTGTAGTGGGAGTAGATGTCTGCCACAATCAATCACTGCTCTTGCCGCAGGTATAGCGCGCTAGTAAATTTTGAAATTGCTGAGATGTCCTGTGTGTCTGCTAACCGCATACATAAAGCGGCCACTCCCACTGAATATCGATACCGGCAACACTGTCGTGAAAACGTCAAGGCCGGAGAATCGGTGGCTGCAGTATAATTAGTACATCGCCTCGAGGCAACATCAAGAAGCTTAAATCTTGCTCGGAGATCCTTTTATTCAAACTTGAGGTTCTTTCGCGGGTCTGAATGTCGGGGTTTGCGGTCTCGATGGAGTTAGGGTTTTTAAAGTGACCAAAATATGAACCTTAGGCCTGGGGTCAACTCAGGCTGTAAGGTGAGTCGAGTAGAAACTGAGGACGGAAGATTATTAATTTCTCCGAAACCGGTCTTAAAAACAAGATTAAGTAAGAGGCGTAATTTTAATAATATTTAATTAGAAAATGTTTGTCTTAATTGGACCGCATTCTGCAAGAGGGAACCAAGCCACAAGACAGCTGAAATAAAAAAAAATGCAATTACAGTTAAATGTTAATATAATGATTCACAAATAAAAATAAATAAATATTAGATACAACTTTCCTCATTAGAGGAGGACAAAGTGATACAGACAATTCATTTTTGCAATTGATCAAATACATTTTGTAAATACATTAAAAAATTCAAATTGTAGCCTAATTGAAGTATACATACTATAAAGTAGAAATTTTGTAAATATGGTTTCTTAAAATTGATCCTCTAATGGCAGCGATGACAATTTTAGAAAGATACACCCTGTCTAAATCTAAGGAATTCCAAAATTTGGCTAAGAATCCTGGTATAGTACCTCTTGACCCGATCATCAATCCTGTGACAGTTATACAGGGTGGACCGCTCGAATGGACCTAATTTCAATTGCTTGTTACTGGCAAACGGTTGAAGATAGAAACTTAAAACAACGTTCATATTACAGAAAAACTCACCAAGTTTTTGATATCCAGATCACCACATCTCTATATGAGCCCCAGCAGTCACTGTGACGATATCAAAGCGATGAACAATTTCTTGCCAAGTACGTTGGAGTATGTCTTCTGGAATGTTCTCAATAGCCTCTATGATGCGCTCACGAAGATCACGAAGGTCTTTGACTGGGGTGGTGTAAATTTTATCTTTGACATAGCCCCAGAGAAAGAAATCCAGTGGTGTTAAATCGGGAGATCTCGGGGGCCACGCGATTGGTCCTCCCCTACCAATCCAACGGCCAGGGAAAATGTTGTCCAAAGTCGTACGAACTTCATTGGACCAGTGGGGAGGAGCACCATCTTGCTGGAAAACGATGTTAGGCTGCAGTTGTTCAATTTGTGGAAAGAAGAACTGCTCCAGCATGTCAAGATATGTGGTACCACGAACAGTTTTCTCGGCGAAGAAAAACGGTCCAGTGACCTTATTATGTGACAAACTGCACCAAACATTCATCTTCGGACTATCACGAACATGCTCTTGAATAGCGTGAGGATTCTCCGATCCCCAGATCCGCACATTATGCCGGTTTACCTTGCCTGACAAATGGAAAGTGGCTTCGTCCGAGAAGAAAATCTTGGTCATGAAGTCAGGATCAGCGCCGAGACGGTCCAGCATCGTATTGGCGAATTCCACTCGTTTCGGCATGTCATTCGGCTCCAGACGTTGCACTAACTAACTGCACTTTATATGCGTGCAGTTTGAGGCGTTTGTGGACAATCCGTTGTAATGTCGATTTTGGTATTTGAAGTTCCCGCGAAGCTCTTCTTAATGACTTCCGGGGGCTTCGCTCAAATGCGGCTTGAACATTTGCTACCATTTCATCGGATGCTCTGCGACCACCACCATGCTTCTTCAACACAGATCCTGTAGCTAATAATGTATCACGCCACTTCTTTATGCTTCTAGCAGTTGGAGCATCACGGTTAAACACACGCCGGAACTCCCTTTGAACTCTAATGATTGATTTAAACTCCGCGTACCACAAAACAGCTTGCGCTTTCATCTGCGGAGTCGCCATTTTCACAAACAATTAAATCTAAGAACGAGAAACGTATCTTTGTGCCATCTACCGACAGGATTCGAAACTTGGTGAGTTTTTCTGTACTATGAACGTTGTTTTAAGTTTCTATCTTCAACCGTTTGCCAGTAACAAGCAATTGAAATTAGGTCCATTCGAGCGGTCCACCCTGTACTATCTAATTGGTATTTATCATAAGTAATGCCACGAGTGATTTCCAAATTATCGATAAATTCACGACTCACGAAGTGAGGAGTCAATTTATCTAGAGAATTTGGAAATCACGAGTGGCATTTGTTAGGACTATTTAACGAATAAAATTAATCTGTTTACTCACAAATCATTATTTAACTATAGTTATTTTAAAATATTTATATATTTAATGTAAACGGCGATGTTTGAAAACAAATGAGAAACGATAGGTACGCTTCTACTGCTTCATTTGTTTATCACTACAACCAGATCATACTATTTATTGCCAAAGGAACGCAATATTGTAAGGAGGAGCTTTCTTTAATATGGTAATTATAACACTGATAAATATTTGGTGAAACACGACTCTGATTGGTTGTAAAACAGAAATCATTGAAACGTGATTGGTCATTGACTCCCATTTGGGGCATGAGTTAAATAGTCATAAGTAACGCCACGAGTGATTTACAAATTATCGATAAATTCACGACTCACGAAGTGAGGAGTCAATTTATGTAGAGAATTTGGAAATCAAGAGTGGCATTTGTTAAGACTATTTAACGAATAAAATTAAGCTGTTTACTAACAAATAATTATTTGAATATGGTTACCGGTGTTTTAAAATATTTATATAGTTAATGTAAACGGCTATGTTTGAAAACAAATTAGAAATGTGAGGTTATGTATATTCACTGCAACTCGATCATATTATTTATTGCCAAATAGGATCGCAATATTGTAAGAATGCACTCCAGTGGAGAAATAATGAAACACATCAAACTATTTTAATCAACATTATAGGTTAATCATTTATATTTTGAATGAGCAACTCAGTCACTGAATCTATTCATTATTTGCTATATTCAATGTATTTTGTTGGAAAAAATAATGGTCTAACCTGTTCAGAACATTAAAAAAAGGAGGAGCTTTCTTTATCACAAAAGCAGGAGCTGATAAAGAGAAATCGATCAAGAGCGAGGTGAAACACGACTGTCATTGGTGTAAAACAGAATTCATTGAAACGTGATTGGTCATTGACTACCATTTGCGACATGAGTTAAATAGTCTTTGTAAGTCAATTGTTGGCTCATATATGGCTTTCTTTTCAGTGTCAACTTCCTCAGGTTGGTCACTATGAGTCTCAAAACGAATTGTGGTATCTAATATCATACCAGTTTTAGAAGATGGTCTAAATGCAATAATATCTATTCGTCTGTTACTCCCATTAGTGGCCACACCATGAACTTCCTCATAAATTGTGTATCCAAAATCTCGCAAGGCTTCTGCCATCATGTTTCGAATAGTGTGGTGCCGAATGTTTCTCAGTGATTCTCGAAACGGACAGGCCCCAAGGACGTGTGAGAAAGTTGGTAACTCAAACATTTTTTAATTTTGAGATGTTACACATTTTTGTTGTTTGGTTTTTTCTGCAGAAAAAAGTGGCATAATCGTCAGTGTTTTCTTCTCCATAATGACATAAGAATGCGGGACTTGATGAACTATAATATAGCATTAACTGATATATTTCAAATTTGAGATTTGGATCATTTTTGCAGCATATGGATGTGAACAGCATTACGTTGTGTTACTACTTTCTTACCAGATGTAGCTCACGCATTCTCACACGCACCGGGAGAAAAGTGCGTCTGTCTTCAAGTTCACGGTTACACCGACCTTTATCCTCTTTCTAAATAAAATATACAGAGTGATCCTTATTTCACACAAAAAGTTTCACAATCTGTGGCTCCCAACTAAATTATATATATATCCATCCATAGTAATTCTGCCCGAAGGCAGGTCCTTCACTGCAATCATAGCATTTTCATGCTATGTTTGCAGCTTTACTAGGGAATTGTAGGTGTGGTAGCTTCCCGTTGCTTTCCACACCGGTGAATGATGATGATGATGATGATAATGATAAGGATGATGATGATAATGATAAGGATGATGATGATGGCCATATGATTTCGGGGACCGTTTGGGCCTTAAAGTTTTCCTGACATTTGTCTTACAGGTGAGGAAAAACCCCGATGAAAACCTCACCCAGAAAAACTGCCCCGACCGGGGATCGAACCCTGGCACGCTGCGTGACAAGGCAGCACGCTACCTCGAGACCACAGCGGTGGACTTATATTAATTAGGAACTCGGTTATAAGGGAGAAAATGAAGATTGAAGACACCATTTTAGATTATATTAAAACTCAGCAATTAAGATGGTGCGGACATGTCCAGCCAATGGAAGAGGATCGACTACCAAAATGTGTTGGAATGGAAACCTGAGGGAAGACGAGGCAGAGGAAGACCTAAAACCTCCTGGAGTCAGGGAATATATTTATACATGAAGGAGAAACATCTACAACCAGGAGATTGGATGGACCGACAAAATTGGCTATTAGGAATCGGACGATGTCAAAGACATTAATCAACCGATGATCTATCTATCTATACATATACATACGTCCCACATGGGACACGGATCGGCTCTAGCGGCAGTTTCTTAACGCGGCTAATTTAGTTACCCTTATTTACCCACAGAATGCCAACGAATGACATGTGGTTAGCATATCGCCTCCATGAGACATCTAGTATGCAACTATAAATAACTAAATAACTATACTGTAATATTACGTATTACCTACCTCGTGCGGGAAGTAAAACCACTGCCCTTTATGTATACTACGTACAATGTATATACAAAAATGTATCCAAAAGGTAGTGTTAATATTACCGGCCGCGGTGGACTAGTGGTTATGCTCCTTGTCTCTGGTCCCGAGGGTCGCGGGCTCAAATCCGGCCGGGGTTGATGGATTTTTTAGGATGGAAAAATCCAAGGAGCAAGTCCTCCGGGAGGGACTTTAAGCCGTGGGTCCCGAGTCTGAAGATTTTCAGGCTCGTAAAAAAATCCATAAGCCTGAATGAAAAAGCCTCTAAGCAAAATTTACCGAATTTTCCCGTCCTAGTACTACCTTGGTTTCCTAGATGTCAGTATGAGGCGGATCGTTGACCACGGACCACTCAAGTGACATCTATACGAAAACAAGAGGGGGAGAGCGCCTAAATCTCTGTTAAGGGAAACATGGGCTTACAAAAGTGTTAATATACATTATACGAAACAAATCACTGCATTTTAAATGGACAGAAATTTATTTGAAACAATATAAAACAATAATAACTACGTACTTATCGCAATTGTATGACTGAGTGGTGTCACGGCCTGCTGTAATCTCAACTAACTTACTTTCGGCATTCGCCGTATAAACATTGGCCAGACGTTATTATTTTACTATTATTTATTATTTTGAAAACACCATCGTGCAAAAAAATAATGTACAACGCACGTTTGTGAAGTGTTTTACAGAATCTCGGAAATTAAAAACCTCGCTATCGCTCGGTTTTTAATAATTTCCTAACTTCTGCAAAAACCACTTCCAAACCTGGCATCGTAATATACTATTAATTCTATTTTTACACAAGTTGTTTTATTTCTTAGTGGGATGATAATAGTCACATGGATGCAAGTGAACTGTGTAGTTGGCTGTGGACAGGGACCAGTGGACGTGGCATTGAACCTACGGGTTTTATAAACGACGGGTATAGACACAGACATTCATTTGTTCGAATTATTTTATTGATTTGATTCTCTGAATGCATTTTGTTGTTAATTATGAGTGGTGTTTTGTTTGGAATCCGAGAGATGTCTCCCGAAAAGGAGAGTTTGAAAACAAATAGTACGCGTGGGCGACTGCGCGTGATAACAATACTGTGACGTCACACCCATAGTGCGCTCGTGGTGACCGCGGCAGAGGCGCTGTGGTTGTCGGGCACGCTGGTCACCCGTCGTCTCTCCCGTCCAGTCGCCGCGCTTTTACGTCTCATAGCTTTAGAAGTTCGTAAATATACTCCGATTTTCAAGTGACTTTAAAATACCCACCAACGTTTATTTTGAAGTGATTGGAAAATTGTCTATGAAGTGATTAGAAGCCAGTGACGACGGATTTAAAGTGATTCCAAGAAGTTCGGTTTTAAGTGACTAAAATTACTCTAAACACTACATTGTTAACGAAATATGCTCCAGTAATTGTTTTTAAGTGATGCAGAACCTGCCTGTAAAGTGACTTAAAATTTGTGACGATTTTTATGTGATAAACGTGGTCCAAATTTTGTTTTTAAGTGATAATTACTCAAAAAACTGACTTTTAAAGTGACTTCTCTTTTTTAAAAAAAAGAGACACTCTAGATTGTATAAAGTGAATAAAGATTCATGTGTTTTAAGTGATATAAAATTTACGAAAATCAAAATTCGAATTGATTTGGAAATCTGTAGAGAAAAATTCCAAAGTGATTAAAAAAATCGAATTTATAAATGTTTCAAACCGATTAAAGATTAGGTGTTTTAAGTGATACAAAAATCAAATTTTTAAATTAATTTAAAAAAATCTACAGAGCTATTTAATGAAGAGGCATTTTTAACTCTTAGATTGGTTTTAGTTAAATTTTGAGAGAATTAGAAAACGAAATCTTGAGAAATCTGTGCTTGTAGTTCGATGAAGGATATTTGTAAGTGCTTGTGTTGTGACAATGTGAAGTGATAGTCCCTGGTTCGATGCTGTGGCCGGGAGCTGTATTTCCCCCTGAACTGTGCCGAGGCGTGGTGACGTCACTGACAGAGCGTACGGGCGCCCTGACTGCGACGCTGAGCCGAGTGGCCGCATGTTCGTTGCCCCGTCCTCACAGGCCTAAAACACAGTGGTATATCAAGGTAAGCTTTCTAGGATCTGCACGACGGAGCAGAGAGTGAAACACCTGTTTTCTACTTGTCATGTCTCATTTCACTACTTAACTTCTTGCAAATTGCTACAAAATGGAACACTGACTTCTTTTTTGACGTAAATTATTCACATATCCTTAATTTTCTACATCATGTACCTTGCTTGGTTTTAAATTAAGTTTTCTGACAAATTTGAAGTCTTGTAGAAGTGAAGTGGTACCACTACAGGCCTTGGGAGATCCTGGGGTAGTTTAAGCTCCCACATTTCTAGGTTACAAGTAGAGTCCGGATGTTAGGCACTTAAAAAATTCAAAATAGGCAGGGAAAAAGGCACTAAAAATTCAAAGTATGCTCTTAAAAAATGGAATACAACGTTCATTTTTACAGCCTTACGTTAAAATAAAATAGCCGGTACATATTATTTCGCCTAACGGGAGTGCATTGTGGTGGAAACCATCTACCTGCTAGGTTATTGTCTTATTGCCACTCTTTTCCTAAAATATTCTAAGAGAATTTATAAAAAGAACACTTGAAAATATGTATGCAATGATATGTGTCATGAAGTCTGTCCATTTCAATTGATTTCATTGAAATGCTAAGTAAATTTCCATAAAAAATGGCAAATAGGCATTTATAGGCATTGTAAGCTGAAATAGGCATTTATAGGCAAAATTAACTTCATGGAAAACAACTCTAAGATAGTTGGTATGAACTTATATGAAGTCACTTTTACAATATCTATAATAAATAACTGTAGGCATTTTCCCTAACATCCGGTCTCTAGTTATAAATTATTAAATAGTTCCAATATGGAGGCCTTTCAAAAACAATGTTTCATCTTGTGCATTTTAACTGGTACTGATGGTGTTGTATACAGCCTATACAAAATGCAGAAGATGAAACATTGTTTTTGAAAGGCCTCCATATTGGAATTACTTGATGAGGTTTAATAATTTAGTTGAGGACGACTGACTTACCAGGTGCCAATTTTATATTTAACATCTGATTGCATAACCTCAACTGTGCTTTAATATGAATTTCAAAAGTGTTGACTTTGTAGGTTATTAACTAACTCACTGGATCTATCGAGCCCATAGGTTCATGGCCGCGCGGACATAAGCTCTACATACATCCCTATCCTTAGATGTTTTCCAATCATTCCCTGTATAATCTACGTCCCTCAAATCAAGGATAGTGTTATTCTCCCACCTCATTCTTGGCCTACCTACTGGGCGTTTTCCCTCAGGTTTTCCATGCACCTCTTTTATCCCCCATACGTGCCACATGTCCTGTCCATCGTAGTCTACGAGACTTACCTGTTCTTATTATATCTGGCTTCCTATACATGCTATATACTTCACTATTATGTAGTTTTCTCCATTCACCTGTCTGTTCATGTCTTTTTGGCCCAAAATTTTTCCTAAGAAATTTATTCTCAAATACTTGTAATCTCCTTTCCTCCCTTAAAGTAAGAGTGCATGTTTCACGTCCATATAATATAACTGGTAGAATAATCTAGGTTATTATTATTATTATTATTATTATTTATATTGTGATCAACATATAATTGTTGACGCAGGTTATTAGTGTGGGAGGTATTAAGTTGACCTTGGTAACTACTCTGTGTCATATCGCACCAATAATAATGTTACATAAATAAATCACTGATTCTGTCTTTGTGTCACTCGGTTATTGTAGCGCAGTTGTCTTGATGTGTAAATTACAGCTGACCACATTATCTTGTAGATTGGTCTGGATCACATCTCCTGCTGCCAACTTGCGCGAGTTAAATAACTGCACAGGGTTCAGTCCACCTCCTGTGATCTAGGGTTAATAGCGCCGTTATTTCGTATGCAGAGAGCCCAGGTTTGATTCCCCACCCAGACAAGTCCACTGATTTTTTTTCGTTTCCTATCTACTTGTAAGAGTCGATGGTCCGACAGACCTAGAAGGTCCTTGGTTTAGTAGCAGGCTGCTCATCTCACATTCATTTGTCATGGATGATAATCTAGACAGTATAGGGGTGTGTCACCAGGAGCCGCTACTGTAGGTACCCCACATTCCTCACGATGCTGGGGGGGGGGGCCACCTGTCATACACCGACCGAAATTCCTTTAGAAAATACCACTGTAACACTAAATTCAAATAAAAAAAAACATAATTTATTCTTGCAGTATGTGAATAATTACCAAAAAATGCGAAAAACGCTTTAAAATGAAGCGAGAAGTTGATCTCAAAGTAACCTAAAACCACCATATTTACAATTACTTTTTTAACTCATGCCTCAAATGGGTCTCAATGGCCAATCACGTTTCAATGATTTCTGTTTTACAACCAATCAGAGTCGTGTTTCACGGAATATTTATCAGTGTTATAATTATCATATTAAAGAAGGCCCCTCCTTTTTAATATTCTGAACAGGTCTGACCATTATTTTGCAGTGACTGAGTCCGTAAGAAATACGGCTACCAGATTGTATATATAGTGCATGAATGTCAACACATGCCGCATGCGGGAGTTAATATGAAAACATTTGTAGGAATTGATTATACCACCAAAAAAAGAAACCAGTGTTTGCACTTTCTTAAATGTATTTTTTCCCAGGTAATAATCCAGAAAAATATAATTGTCATATTTACATCATACGACATCAGAAATGAATTAATATACAGTTTGATGTGTTTCATTTTTTCTCCACTAGAGAGCATTCTTACAATATTGCGTTCCTTTGGCAATAAATAGTATGATCTGGTTGCAGTGATAAACAAAAGAAGCAGATGAAGCGTACCAGTTGTTTCTCATTTGTTTTCAAACATCGCCGTTTACATTAAATATATAAATATTTTAAAATAACTATAGTTAAATAATGATTTGTGAGTATACAGCTTAATTTTATTCGTTAAATAGTCCTAACAAATGCCACTCGACTGTTTAATACCTGACGTCAGATCAGATGGAAGGTGACTTGAAATGAATGAATGGAGATGAAAGAACGTGATGGAGAAATGGGAGAACTCTGAAAAATCCCGGTGTGGCTGACAACCAATACTTCTCCGGAACCGTAAGGATGCGAACCTGAGATTCCAGTCGGGAGCGCCATCGAGACGACTGGTTACAGAACATAGGACCTCGCCTCGCACCACTGGCTCAACTCTCCAATCACATTGTGCTGTTTCTAGAAGCGTGTCTCTTTTGTCCACTGGGATTACAAGAAGGGTTGCCTTTTGTTCACTGGAATTTATATATAAATGGATTGCGCACAAATGTGCAAAGATGATAACATAGCACTTTAACAATCACTAACAGTTTAGCTTTGTCTTGCGTAATCACTAATTGTTTTTGTTGTTTGCATGTTTCGATGTGATATCTTTCGCATTTTTGTTCACACACTTCACATATGCATGACATTTTCGGGCCATGGATTGTTTTATCTACACATTAGGTGGTGGAATCCATGCACGCTTGCTTAATCTTGTGATGACGTGTCGTATCTGGAAATTTGCATCTGTCCAGTTGCTGTCTATCATCGCTCCGGTGCTGAAGAATTCCGGCATACTTCCTCTCTTTTCCTGCGTAGTTTCTGTAGCGCATGTTCATAGGGTTCTGTGGTTGGTAGTAGGTAGGCTGTTTTCAAGTCCTCGATAAGGAAAGTCTCCCTTGCCAGTAGGTACACAGTACAGAGTACGTTCTTGATACTCCTGTTGCTCTTTTTATGAATGTAGCTTTCACTTTTTCCAGTGTGTTTAGATTAGCTTCTGTAAGATGTGGCCATAGATTATAAGATATGATTTCTAGAACTCAAAACAGGGGGAGTGAGGGCCTAGCTATTTCCTGGAATCAAGGTTCTCATGCTCTAGAGCAGGCCTGGGGAACTGCCGAATGAGCGGTAGTATGACATCTTTCTCATTCCACCTTTCATTGAACTCAAGACTGTTGTTATTGTCATCTTGCGTACCATGCAGTATCAGTGGCGGCGCAACCTTACAACCTGACACATATGCACTAACTCTTCCATTCGTACATACTTTACGTATATCTGTGGAAGGGCGCGTAGTAGACCGCTGACACTGTCAGGCTGATAGTACTCGTAGAGAGACGTAATATTGAGACAAGGGTGTTATCGTGTAATCTGGAGAGTGTTGTAGATTTGATATGATTTCTCAGCAATCAATTTTGAAATCCGGTAACTAGCACGTACTGAAGTGGTTGTCTGCTATCGTTTTGAAGTGTTCGCTGCTTTAGATTATTTAAAAATCCCGTCCTGTCATCCCCTGTGTAAACAAAACATACAATGTCCCCTATGTCCGTTATATTTAATTTATGAATTTGAACTCCATGCAAGTTACCTAATGTACTTTAAAAGTATATATCATTAATATGCCCCCGTGAAAATATAGTTATGCATTTGTAATCGTGCCTGTGCCTGTCCGTATTGATTTGAATGTGAAGATCTGAAATGTCGTGGGATATTATAGTTTTTCACATGACGGAATCGCGTAGAACACAATAAACAAACAACTTTCGTGCCATTCTGAGTGCAAAAATAATAATTTACCCAGTCCGTATTAAAATTATATTGGTGTTTAGAATTTGCCCGGCTCACGCTGGATTGAACTCTCACTGTGTACCTGCGTCTCCAATGCAGGTACAAATGAGTGGAATGAGTATTGGCGGGGAGGTTTGTTATGAGCTCTCGGAGCCCAAGTTCCCCAAGCCCAAGCCTGCTCTAGAGAAAAGTATACATGGAATACTGCTTATGTTCCTTGCCTCTAGTTCCGATGTTCGCTGGTTCAAACCTGGAGTAGATCCATATATATTTAAGGTGGAAAAATCCAACGGACAGGTCCTCGGGGAGGAACTTTAAGCTGTGGGTCCTGAGTTGGAAGATTTTTCGTCTCATAAAAGAACCTAAAGTCTTAAAAATACCTATAACCAACATTTAACCGAGCTTCGTCCAACTAGATGTACTAACCAAATGTTCATCGCTGACATCTGTAGGGAAATAAGCGTAACTGTCTGGTTAAGAAACTTACTGTTAGGGAAAGCGGATCAATGAATCAAGTTTACCAAAGTTATATTTGTATTGTCTTTTCACCAGAAATTCTATTTCTGTGTTTATGTCTGACTTTCCCTGAATCACTATCTACTGCCCTGGTATGTTTAGCTGCGTATTAATATCCGGTTAGTAGAAATCGAACAGTTCTTTCCTAAAACACGAACATATGGTTGATGTACGTGACGTCAGAGGTAAGATGGGTTACAAGCAACAGTTTAGAATAACCACTTTACTTACTTACTCACTGGCACTATCGAACCCGTAGGTTCATGGCCGCGCGGACATAAGCTCTCCATACATCCCTATCCTGAGCTAATCCTTTCAAATCATTCCCTGTATAATCTACTTCCCTCAAATCATAGTTAATGTTATTCTCCCACCTCATTCTTGGTCTACCAACTGGGCGTTTTCCCTTTGGCTTTCCTACAAGAAGCGTCCATGAAAGTCTTAGTATAATGCAAAACTTCCTGATTCCTGACTACCTTCTCCTGGCCACCTAACTTCCTGCAAAGCGACTATATCCAAGGGCGATTTATCTAATTCCCGCTTTAATATCTCTAGTGCCCCGCTATTGTATAAAGTCCTAGCATTCCATGTTCCTAGGAACATGTCCCTGTGTTTGAGCCTTTGGCATGGGTTCCCTGAAGTAGTCCGCGCCCGGAGAACCGAATGGGGGACTATTTGACCTCTGGAAAATGTTACCGCAATTGAACCCATGTCCGCATTTCTTCACGGTTGTATTTTTACGGTGAAAGATCGTCACTCTTTCGACCAAGGTACATTTTTCGTCTGGCTTATCACCTTCGACCAATCCGGCATGGGTAACCCTATCGGCAGCAATGCGGTAGCTCTCAGGATAATTTAAGCAACCATTTTACAGTAGTTATAATTCACTCCAAATGTTCCGAACAGTCAGTGCGTAACTTTTATATTCCACAGAAGTATACTTTGGTAGTGTGAATTCTGCTCTTGTTTACATCTGACCTCCACTGTATGGTTGACCTCGTGTCATTGGAAGGAGAGCTTTCATCTCTAGTTATCAGTTATACCAACAGGGGAATCCCACGTTTCTTTGTGTTGTTTTTCCTTGGGAAAAAAGGTACTTATTTTTTTTGTGGAAGAAAAATCAATCAATCGTCATCCGTTATCATTACAGAATTTACATAAAATTCAAATAAAAATGGCTGAGGAAAAGACGACAAATGACCAAAAAAGGCATTAATGATTTTTTTAGAAATTTGTAGCCACTTATATTTTGAACATAGTCCACCGCTGTGGTCTCAGGGTTGCGTGCTGCCTTGTCACGCAGCGGGCCCGGGTTCGATCCCCGGTCGGGACAGTTTTTCTGGGTGAGGTTTTTATCGGGGTTTTCCCTCACCTGTAACACAAATGTCATGAAAACTTTAAGGCCCAAACGGTCATATGACCATCGCAATCATCATTCATATTCATATTAGACTAAGCTTAGGATTAGGGACTCTCCTGGCGCACCACTATCATAATCACCACCCATCATATCATCGGGGCAACGTAACCCCGCCTTCCAGGCGCCCCAACCTCAGAAGTGGATTACAAGTACGCCATGCCAGGAGAGAAACCAGGAATGTCGAAAGACCACCTGGGGCATTTGAAAAAAAACATATATTTTCAACATGGCTGAATATAGGAACAAAATGGCTCAATTGGCAACCCTGCTTTGAGGCAGTACGTTGTGTTCAACGGATTGGTAAATTGACAAATGAGTGTGGCAACAAAAACGTGTGGAAACAAGTGAATGCGATGATGCAACTCAAATCTCGTGTAATTGGCTTCAATAGAAGAGTTAATTGCAGCATCTCTCCAGACATCTCTTTAAACGTGCAGCTCCAGTGGTTATTCTTATTCATAGACGCTTTAACATGTGAGGTGATATCGCTTCAAGTCTGTTGGGTTTCTCAATTCACTGGCACTATCGAACCCGTAGGTTCATGGCTGCGCGGACATAAGCTCTCCACACATCCCTAGTCCGAACCAATGCTTCTCAATCATCACCTGTATGATCTACTTCCCACAAATCATGGTTAATATTATTCTCCCACCTCATTCTTGGTCTACCAACTGCAAGTATTCTCTGCTGTTTTCCTACAAGACGCTTCCATGCACGTCTTTCATTTCCCATTCGTCCAACATGTTCGGTCAGTCTACGAGACTTAACTGTTGTTATAAGATCTGGTTTCCTATAAATACCATGTAGTTCACTGTTATGCAGTCTTCTCCATTCACCTGTCTGCTCATCTCTCGATGGTCAACATTTTTTCATAAGAACTTTATTGTTAAATACTCGTAATGTCCTTTCCTCTCTTAAAGTAAGGGTCGCTAATCAATGTTTAATTTCACGGCGTAATTTCACTTTAACTTCTTTCCTCATCAAATGTTCTATACTATTGCGACGTTTCCTAATTTACTTTTGATTAGGATTGCAATAAACTACAACATGGAAATGTCAACAGAAAAATCTGAAGTCATGGCTTTCCTAGGAAAACACCAAGTTCGCAGTAAAATTGTTATTAATAATAAAATATTAGAACAAACCAACACATTTAACTACCTCGGATACCAAGTTACATACGAAGAGGAAAAAGATTTTAGTCAAAAATTATAAAATTTAACACAGTAACAGGAAGTATAAGCCAAACACAGTACAGTTACACACACGAACTAGAATTTAGAAAACACTGGCCAGACCCATATTATGTTACGGCAGTGAGGCCTGGACAATTCGCAATGTAGATGAACAAATATTAACTGCGGCAGAAATGAAGTTTATGAGACGTACTGCAGGTTACTCAAGGACAGAACATAAAAGGAATTCTGAGATTCTCAAAGGATTACAAACAGAATCAGTCTTGGAATATGTACAAAAATACAGAAACAACTGAAAATCTCACGTAACAAGAATGAGCAGAACAAGAATATCACGTCAAATCTTAAATTACCAGCCACCAGACAAGAGATCATTGGGCAGACCCTTCAAACGTTGAATTGAGACCGTAACAAACCACTACGTTTCACATGAAAGGAAGAATACCTTTGATTAGGTACTTCCCATAGATTCTTGTTTGTTAGTCTATGCTTCTTGGCTACCATATTCTGAAACATCTGTTAGTAAATACTTTTAGGGGCGTATCTATGAACGCATTAGACCGTAAAAGTCGTTCTCTGCTGAGAAAGTTGCATCCAAAGACGTTTTTGCATACTCAAAAATCTGTTCATGCGATAATAATTGTCGAAATTCCTAAGCTACCTGGCGAGGTGACTTTGCAGAGAACGAATCATGAGCAACCCGATGGGAACTGATGTATTTTAAAACCTTGCTGCTTTATCCAAGATGTCGGACCTTGAAGACTTCGATCATGTTTTCGGTATACGCGGAGAAGAGGAATTTGATAGAGTCTACCAAAGAATTCAACTGGGAGAACAAGAAAATCGGCGTAATATCGCGCGACGCAGACGTCGTCGTATACGGTTTTATTTGCGGGACGCAAGCGTAAATGCGTTCCTCTAGCAGACGAAAATAACGGAAGTGGTTTTATCGCTGAGAATTCTGGATAATTTCTTGCCAATATTACGAAAAAAAACTACTTTCATGCATGACCAGTCAGCGACTCGCTAATTCAAACTTCGCACGTTCTCACGGAAAACTCAGCTCACCAGAGACTAATGTATTTGCATGCGGCCCTTAGCAAACGAAGCCATAGTAAGGAGTTGAAATACATCTAGTGGTTAAGTTCCTTGCCTCTAGTCCCGATGTTTGCGGGTTCAAATCCGGATGGAAAAATCCAAGGGACAAGTTCTTCGGAAGGAACTTCAAGCTGTGGGTCCCGGGCTAGTAAAAGAACCTCAAGTCTGAATAAAAAAGCTCTCAACAAAATTTAACAGACTTTCATCCATCCGAGTAATACCTTAGTTTCCCACTAGATGTCTCATCGAGACGACGTACTAACCACATGTCCTTCGCTGACATCTGTAGGGCAATAAACGTAACTAAATTTATCTGCTTAAGATATTTTGCACTAGAGAAGCTCTCATATCAAAATGAGGATCTCAAAATACACCGATCAAAATATTTGTGAACCAGAGGCGAGCAGAATAATCACCGAGGCTGATGATGTGACGAGTATTACTCGCCCAGGCTAAATCTGCACCCGGAAAATGTGCTACTGCTCCTTCTCTTACTACTTCCTGTGTTGTTTAAATGATCCGACACCTACAGCAGTCGTTGACTAAATTATTAATTTCATCATCATCCATGCAAGTATTACGCTGTGTGGCCTGTTACGGTCTCAAAGAGGAATTTTCCATCCAGCGCTTTTTTGGACGTCCCAGCGATCTTTTGCCTTGGGAGCAGTAACGAAGTATGGCTTTTGGAATTCTATGAGATGGTATTCGTTGAAGATGGGCTTTCCAATTGTTCTGGTAGTTTTGTATATCTACATCTAACTCTTCCATAATTTCCTCATTTCTTTTATGGTCCCACTTTGTGTAGGCTGCTGTACGGCGCATAAATCGCATCTCATTTGCTGTTATTTGGCTTTCATCTCTTCTTCGTATTGTCCATGCTTCACTACCATATCTTAATACTGGTCTTGCGAGGACCTTATAAAGCCGTAATCTTGTGTTCTTCTGTACTAAAGATGGTTTCATTATACTGTTAATTATCCCCGTTGTTTTTGTAAAATTTGTGATTTATTTTTTTACGGATTCTTCCTTCCATAGAGAAATAGTTTTAGAGACACTAGCACTAACACACGTGGTGGGTCTTAGAGCAAAGCGTGTCCGTCATTTAATTTGAATGTTAAATTAGTTTGTTTGGAAAATGCAGGCACCAGGATATCTTATTCAGGTCATTCTGTTTCTGTTTGTCAACCCATATCATTACTTTCACCAACATAATTTGTTTTTTTTAACAAAAATGTAGAGAAGCCGTCTGTAGTCCATGGTTAACAACCCCACGTGGGACGGGGTGCTTCCTTGCTGAAGTTTGACACTATCTAACCTGAAGGTTCATGGCCGCGAGGACATAAGCTCTGCATACATGCCTATCCTGAGCTATCTTTTTTTCCCAATAATTCCTTGTATAATGTTCTTCCTTTACTGTCCGTCGCCGTGGCACCTTCCACTCCGGCGACCCGGGTTCGATTCCCGGCGGGGTAGGGGATTATAAATCTCCACCTTGGGTCTGGGTGTGTGTCCTGTCTTGTGTTTGTGTGTGTGAATAAGATAAAAAAAAAGGTTAACAAATGTAAAACAAAATGGAAGAACAGTGTAAACGAAAGAAAACGAGAAGGGGGAAAAAAAAAAACATGTTTAATGTTATTCTCCCACTTCATTCATGGTCTACGCACTTTCCCTCTGGTTTTCTTACAAGGAGTTGCTGTGACCCTCTTTCATTCCCCATTCATGGCACATGTCCTGTCCATCGCTGTCTACGAGACTTAACTTAGATCTTTCTATAAAAATCATGTTATATAGTCTTCTCCATTCACCTGTTTGTTCATCTCTCTTTGGTCTTTGCTGGAGTCGCTTAACCAAATTAATTTAGTTATTCATATTCCACTGCAGATGTCAGAAAGCGACAAGTTCTCCATTGCTCTGGAATTACTTAAAATCGCCTTAAATATACATCCAGTAAGTTACTAAGGTATTAATTGGAAGGGAAAAGCCGGATTATAGTTTGGCCAGAGGCTCTAATTTAGATTTGAGGTTCATTTACGCGCCCGAAAACCTTGACACTCGAAACGCACGGCTTCAAGTCCCTCATGGAGGACTTGCCCCTTTTCAATTTTTCTTCTAAAGGATCCGTCTACTCCGTTCGGGTTTCAACCCGCGATTTTCTGGACATGAGAGAAGGATCTTAACCTCTAGAGCACCTAGGCCGATCTCATCTGTACATGTGCCTATGTGATGGCCCTTGCATATCACAGACATGACATTACGAATTCCTTTAGTTGATAGCTATGACTGGATTTGTTGTGGTGGAAACATTTAACTGTAACCGGATAAACACTGTACTTTACTGACCGCCAGGAAGTAACCGCTGACTGTTAGTTGATGTAACATTTATAATTAATGTAACCATTTTTATTGCGTAACACGTTTCCATACAATTCAATTTTGTGCAATCCAATCTTTAGAGGATAAAGGAGGTATATCGGGCGGGTTGTCAGACCTATACTTCCCTACAGATGGGTGACAAGTGGTTAGTTTATTGCCTCAAAGAGATACCTAGTATACAACTAAACTATTTTGGATGGGTAAAGTAGATTAAAAAATTGAGTAGAGGACCCAATTTAGGTTTAAGGGTCTTTTACCAGCCCGAAAATCTTCAGACTCGGGACCCACGATATAAAGTCCCTCCAATATAACTTGTCTGTTTTCCGTTCTATAAAAATAATGAACCCCCGTCAGCTTTGAACTCGTGGCTCTCGGGAGCAGAGCGATGGAAGTTAACTCCTAGACCTCCGAGATCGGTAATATAAACATCATCATCATCATCCGGTATGATGACAGCTGCCGCCGTCTTCCGGAAACCAAACGCCATTCCTCTCTATCCATCCATTGATCTTGGCTCCATTCCTCTGATATTCATAGCTGCTTGTACCCCTTGTATCCAAGTTTTCTTCGGTCTTCCTCTCTTCCTCCTTTCCATTGGGATCCATTCCATAACAATTTTTGGCAATCTTTGCTCTGGCATTCGTTTGACATGACCATACCACTGCAATCTTTTCTTTTCTATGATGTCCGGCTCCTCTTGTACACCCATAATTTCCCTTATTTCGTATTCTATCCGTTCTAGATTTTCCAGCTGATCTTCTTAAAACATCCATTTCTATACTTAAAATTCTTTTCATTTCCCTGGTGGGAATTTGCCAGACTTCAGCACCATATGTTAAAATGCTCTGAATTATGGTTTGATATATTTGTAATTTTCTATTTTTTGTAATATTTTTGCTCCACCAAACAGAGTTTAAAGCATTTATTGCTTGTTTTGTTTGTGCGATTCTACTGTGTTATCGCCTGAATGGTCTAATTTTGTTCCTAAATAAGTGCATTCAATACTAGGTTTTAGTTCTTCTTCATTGTTGAAATTTATATTTTCCATTTCTTCTCCTATACACAGGTATTTAGTTTTCTCAATGTTTATATAAAGTCCCCATTTTTCATATTCTTCTTTTAGTTTTTTAGCCATATATTCTATGTCATCGTGGTCCTGTGCTATTAATACCTGGTCATATGCAAATTTTAATCAGTGTACATGTGCTGTAACGATAATATAAACAATAACAATAATTATAATAGTAGTAATAGCGATAATAATAATTATTATATGTTGAAAGTTAACAATTAAATTGTACCTGTTGGTAGGTGCCGTCGTCCTCAACTTTGTTAAAATATTGTGTATATAATTAATTGGAGCGCTTTCGGAAGTTATCTTCCATCTTCTGCAGATTAAGCTTCTGCTGCTTGCTGCTGCTACGAACAGTTGGACTATACATCACCATAAACAACAAGTAGCAGAAGGTCAACCTGCCGAAGATGGAATATAACTTTCGAAAGCGCTCCAGTTATATATATATATATATATAAGTCCACCGCTGTGGTCTCGAGGTAGCGTACTGCCTTGTCACGCAGCGGGCCCGGGTTCGATCCCCGGTCGGGGCAGTTTTTCTGGGTGAGGTTTTTATCGGGCTTTTTCCTCACCTGTAAGGCAAATGTCAGGAAAACTTTAAGGTCCAAACGGTCCCCGAAATCATCCGTATCATTATCATCATCATCATCATCATCATCCTTATCATTATCATCATCATCATCATCATCATCACCATCCTTCACCGGTGTGGAAAGCAACGGGAAGCTACCACACCTATAATTCCCTAGTATGGCATGAAAATGCTATGATTGCAGTGAAGGACCTGCCTTCGGGCAGAATTACTATGGATGGATATATATATATATATATATACAATATTTTAACAAAGTCGAGGACGACGGCACCTATTAATACCAACAGGTACATTTTAATTTTTAACTTTCATCCAATGACTATTCATCTCAACGGAATTTGATATGAATTTTATTATTATTGATAATAATTATTTTCCTTCAATGAAATTAGGCCACTTGTTGGTCTGTTTCTGTCCCATTTTAGGCTTAAGTCCAGAAGTCTCACCATTGGAAGTCCTCGTGGTGTTTTACTAATTGGTTTCTAAAACTACACGATTTTTGTTAGCCATTCTAACCAAGCAGTTTTGTAATTTTCTATTTTTTGAAACATCCAAGTATATTTTAGTTTGTTTATTTCTGTATTAGTTTTATAGTCCGGCCATTTGTATCCGCATCTCTGCTGCTCTTATTCTTGGCGTCAGCAGCTTTTATACCAGTAGTCTAACTCACGTAACCTCTCCACATATCCCAATCCGAGCTGTTTTCCAATCATCCTCTGTATAATCTACTTCCCTCAAATCCTGGCTTAATGTTAGTCTCCCACATCATTCTTGGTCCAGTAACAGAGCGTCATAATAATAATAAAGTTCTTACGAAAATGTTTGGACCAAAGAGAGATGAACAGACAGTGAATGGAGAAGATTGCATAACAGTGAATTGCATGGTCTTTATAGGAAGCCAGATATAATGAGAACAGTTAAGTCTCGTAGACTGCGATGGGCAGGACATGTAGCACGAATGAGGAATGAAAGACGTGCATGCAAGCTTCTTGTAGGAAAACCAGAGGGAAAACGCCCAGTTGGTAGATCAAGAATGAGGTGGGAGAATAACATTAACTATGATTTGAGGGAAGTAGATTATACAGGGAATGATTGGAAAACATTAGCTCAGGGTAGGGATATATGGAGAGCTTATGTTCACGCGGCCATGAACCTACGGATTCGATAGTGCCAGTGAGTTAGTTATAATAATAATAATAATAATAATAATAATAATAATAATAATAATAATAATAATACATCACAAGTTAGGAAAGGACTTAGTTTGTAGGCTAGACTTTGAGTGGTGTATATTTGAGTGTTTTTGTTAGTTGGAAATATACACGTTACGCTTATATCCAAATGAATGCAGAGACTTTATTAATTTAAAAAATATCAATCAATAATTAATTAATTACTAGTAATTAGCTGAATGGAAAATTATAATTTAATACCACATACAGTAGTAAATATGCATTAAAAATCTAAAATAAGAATTTTCCCCCCGAATATGCATTATCAAATAGCGCTGTTTTGTTTTGGTTTCTCGTGCGGAGCAGGAATGAGGAACAGCGAGTGACAGGAAGCGGAGAGAGAGAGCTGCACGGGATGTCACAATAATTATGTTATAAATAATTCACATTCCTGAGCGCGGTCACCTTCCCCTAACTGAAGGATTAGAACATTTCTATTCTGAAAATAGTCACTTTTAGCGAATTCCGAAGGACGAAGCTATTGAGGTTGTTCTCATGAAAATATTAATACAGATCTTCACCGATCGCATCTGGGAGAGAACGAAAATGATCACGACTATATATATCTCATCATCATCATCATCATCCGGTATCATGGCAGCTGCCGCCGTCTTCCGGAAATCAAACGCCATTCCTCTCTATCCATCCATTGATCTTCCTCCATTCCTCTGATATTCATAGCTGCTTGTACCCCTTCTATCCAAGTTTTCTTCGGTCTTCCTCCTTTCC
This sequence comes from Diploptera punctata, assembly GCA_030220185.1. NCBI lineage: Eukaryota > Metazoa > Arthropoda > Insecta > Blattodea > Blaberidae > Diploptera > Diploptera punctata. Next base: position 257,065 of record JASPKZ010002301.1, on the reverse strand, counting down.
ATTGGGATCCATTCCATAACAATTTTTGGCAATCTTTGCTCTGGCATTCGTTTGACATGGCCATACCACTGGAATCTTTTTTTTTCTATGATGTCCGGCTCCTCTTGTACACCCATAATTTCCCTTATTTCTTTATTTCGTATTCTATCCATTCTAGATTTTCCAGCTGATCTTCTTAAAACATCCATTTCTGTACTTAAAATTCCGCGTGGAGGTGCCAATCTCCCATCGGACGCCTCCCCAGGTGGCGGATAGGGGAATACTCACAAGATATGGCGGGTACTGGGGAAATAAAATACCCAGGCCGGACCAAAACTAGCGCTGCTGCCTTGCAGTAAGATACAGGACTATCAAAGGCTAGAATAAATATTAATAATATAATACTTTATTATATATATATATATATATATATATATATATATATATATATAAATTGAAAAGTAGTAATAAACTGTTAAATTCTCAACTTGATTTGAATGAATCACCTTTGTTAAATTTAAATAAATTATTGTTGTATTGTTGCTTAGATCAGTTGATATGTACTATAACACAATTCATAATTTGTTAACATGTCTGAAGAAGGTACCGAAACAGCTGTCACTGAATTATATCTTAATAAATATGAAAATCAAATAAAACTAAGTTTTATTTTTATTTAATTAATACATATGGATTTTCATCAAGTAAACACCAACTCAATTGACTATACGTATTGCTTTCTTTATATATAATAATTCATGCTGTTTTTGTATGTGACTTGCAGACTTCTAAACACCTCAACAGATCTTCATGAACATTTTTGTACAGGTTTTCAGTTACAGCGAGTGTTTACCCGCTGTCTGTTATGCTCTGAAACTATAAGGCGTAGGAATCCATCTGGAACGAACATTTTATTATAGCTCTAGCGGTTACAATTTACGTTGATTCACAACGAAACTCATTACGTAATATTAAAATATACCGAGGTGGGTATTGTCCAAAACTCATCGAAATCCGACGATTAGTTTACCTGAAATCCGAAAAAATGACTCTCGCAACCGCCATGTTTGGTTGATCACAATGTGTACCATGCAATGTAATTAATCCTTAAATAAGCAACGTATTCTATAAGATATGTTACTTTAATTTGTTTAATATTTTTAATGTAGTGGAAAAGTTAATCGGTTATATCATTTAATTTGGTGTGAAATTATCATCAACTTAAGGCGCGACAACTTCAAAAGTGAAAGTTTTGGCCTTCCCAACAATCCTCCTCCATGCCAATCTGTCTCTTGCCATATTCAAATTGGTCACTTTCATTATCCTTAGATCGTTGATTGTGTCATCCTCCCATCTGATCTTCGGTCTTCCTAAAGCTATGCCTCCTATAGGTTAGATTTAGATTTATTTATTTAGTCTGGTGGAGTTAAGGCCATGTGGCCTTCTCTTCCACTCACCAGGACAAACGTATATTACATCAGAATATAACAATCACAATTAACTCTAATATTAAACACTAAATAAAAATTTGATCAAAAAGATAATATATTACGATCTATAATGCAACCAGTTAATGTTAGTTAAAATTAAGACTAAAACTAATAATAAAATGTATACAAGCAAGACATATTAAATTGTCCCTGTCTAGTGTATATAAAAAACAAAGGAAAATAATGAGATATAGAAAACTAATTTTACGTTTATACAATATTTAAAACAAAACAAAAGAGAATATTTGTTAATCTTAATATCATTTTCATAAATAATTAAATTTATTAATTGTTAAAAGAATACTATCAGTGAGGTGTATAAGTTAGTTTGTTATTAAATAATTCTTTAATTTGTTTTTGAAGGATGTTATAGTTTGACAGTCTCTGACATAGGGCGGAAGGGAATTCCATGTTTTGGTAAGTGAGACCGTAAAAGATAATGAATAATATACAGTGTGATGAGGAGGGATATAAAGGACAATGTGCTGATGGGATCGGTTTCAATTTGTAGAGTTTTTTGACAGTCTCTGATCATCCATTCTTATCAAATGTCCAAGCCAACCAATTCTGAGAGATCTTATGTGGTTTACTGTTATACAATATGCAAATAGGTAATAACTTAAGATTATGCATAATTTGTTTTCAATGCGGTTCGACTCTCTTAAGCAAGCAGGCATCAGAAATTGAGTTTCTCCAATTTAACGAAAATAAATATATTTTCCTTACACGAGCAGACTGTGTCCATAAATGAAGAATTCGCTATGATCTCTGACAATCTTCGCTTTACAATAACCCAGAGCCGTGGTTGGTTAGTAGCAGACATTGTTAATCCATAAATAATTAAAAGGAAGGTATTTAATCAATCTCAAATAAATAATGGGCGAGTCACATAAAACCCACGTCAAGATACCGTCGCTGTTTATCTGTTGATTGGGAAATGACAAATTCTCTTATCGTAAACTCTTCACTAATTTCGAGGCTGCCACAGACGTTCCAACTTTTCGCTACGCGTTGACCAGACACAATTATGTTTGTGTCGCCAAGTTAATGGCTCTCACCTCTCTCCTGTTGCCATGGCAACGTTTTCATGACGTACACATCTCTTTATAAACAACACAACCAGGCCCCACCCAAGTGTTTATAAATTCTTATGCATCCCCAAGTAACAGATGCATAATTACAAAATAAGGACAACATACAGGGTGCGGCATAAGTTAGTTAACCACTGCACATGCTTGCAAGGAAAAAATCAGATTATTGAAACTGGTGTTTGAATTTTTCTTCTTCTTCTTCTTCTTCTTATTATTAAATTATTATTATTATTATTATTATTTATTCATTCATTTATTTATTAAACCTGGTGAAGTTAAGGTCATGTGACCTTCTCTTCCACACACGAGGACAAACACATACAGGGTGTTCCAAAATGATGGACGAGGTTTCAAAGTTATTTAATTTCCCTCACATTATATATATATATATATATATATATATATGGGGATTCTATCCCAGAAGCTCCACCTATATTAGTGGACAAGTTAGAGTGAAGAAATGTGCGATTAGCACACCAGATTAGTTTAGCGTTCACTTGTTTCTTAGCGAGTTTTTGTATCAGTTGGCTACACTGTCTGAGCAATGACTAATACACAGTTTACATTGTTAATATGGCGATTTTAGGTTACTTTGAGGTAAACTCACTTGATTTTAAGGCATTTCTCACTTTTTTTTAGGAAAAAGTCAACACATATATTTATCTCAGGTAATTTTTCACATACTGCAACAGTACATTGCGTGTTTTGACTATTTAACTCACGCCCCAAATGGGAGTCAATGACCAATCACATTTCAGTGATTTTTTATTTACAACCAATCGTGTTTCGAGTAAAATTTACCAACTAAAGTTTATCATAATAAAGAAAGCTCCTCCTTTTCACATTCTGAATAGGTCATAGCATTATTTTGCAGTGACTGACTCTCTAAGATATGGGGCTACCAGATTGTATATATAGTGCATGAATGTCAACACGTAGCGCATGCGGGAGTTAATATAAAAGTATTTGTAACAATTGATTATACCACAAAAAACACTGTTTTCACTTTATTAAACGAATTATTTTCCAAGAAATGACGTTGCAGAAAAATATAATTGACATATTTACATCATAGGACATCAGAAACCTATAACGTTAGTTATAAATTTCTCCACTAGGGTGCATTCTTACAATATTGCGATCCTTTGGCAATAAATAATGTTATGATCTGGTTGCAGTGATGAACAAAAGAAGCAAATGAAGCGTACCAATCGTTTCTCATTTGTTTTCAAACATCGCCGTTTACATTAAATATATACATATTTAAAAATAACTATATTTAAATAATTATTTATGAGTAAACAGCTTAATTTTATTCGTTAAATAGTCCTAACAAATGCCACTCTTGATTTCCAAATTCTCTAGATAAATTCACTTCTCACGATAATTTGGAAATCGCTCGTGGCATTACTTATGAAACATGGCGGCAGTACGTACTACATTAGACCCATGAAGATATGTGAACATTTTGATGAGAACAACCGCAATAGCTTCATTCCTTCGATTGCGCTAAAAGAAGAAACTATAAATATTTAAGGAAGCCATGTTCTCAAATTTTGTTCCTCGGTCAAATTTCACCTCCGTTGTCAACAATCGATCCCGCTGAAGTCGAACGCGTTACCCATAGAGCAGTAAACCCAGCTCTTATACATAACAGACGGCTTGTCTGAAAGAATAAAGCTATGTTGAACTGGGCCTTTGATGAATCACGGACCGGAAGTAAGGAGCAAACGAATCGCATTAGATCCTAACAATAGAGCGCACCCATTCCGTCCTCAAGAAAAAACAGAAGTGCATCGGCCCGCGTCAAGGACGCCAGCTTCCTAATATAACCTCTCCCAACCAAATTAGCCTGCGACCTGTGCATCCCAGGTGTCCCTTCCTATCATGGCAACAATATAATTCTTGTGCACTACGTGTGTTTGTGCTCCTCCTAAACGACTGGACCAATTTTGATTTGTGTGTGTGTGTGTCTAATTCGGTCCCTCGATGGTTTACATTCACAATTGGACCCTGTAAAACCATCAGGTGTAGGAGTTCACCTGAAGTGAAAATTTAAAAATCGCTCCAGCTGTCACATTTTTCCATATTTCAAAATCGAAACTCAGTATATCCTATTAAAATAAACCGAGGTATTACCCAAAAATGAGTGAAATCCGACAATTAGAAGAGGTTTACTTCAAATCCGAAATTAATCCATTCGCTTCAGGTTTAAATGCATTTCCCCAGAAACCGGTTTTAAGTTACCGTAAGTTTTATTGCCTATTATATGATATACAAAACAAACAGAAGATAACGGTACTTGATCAGAATAAGGTGAAGGCCAAAACACTTTCCTCTAGTATTCATCAATGTTAACAAAAGATTACCCTGCCAAGAGATGTACAAAATGTTGCAAAATATATAACAGCAGAGTTAAGCGAGTGTACCTCGTCTTCTGAGTTGAAGGTCATTTAACTGCTAGCGAGTATACCTCGTCTGGTTAAAAACTGCCTCAACGACAGGACCGATTGATGCGTGTTTGAGTGGATCCCTGCCCATCGCAGTCTACTAGACTTACTTGGTTCTTATTTCGTTTCCGATAAAGATCATGTAGTTCACTGTTATGTAGTCTTCTCCATTCACCTGTCTGTTCATTTCTCTTTGGTCCAAATTTTTTCCCAAGTAATCTACTTTATTCTCAAACACTAGTGTTCCTTTTTCCTCCCTTAAAGTAGGAGTCCGTGTTTCACATCCATATAATATCCATGCATAGTAATTCTGCCAGAAGGCAGGTCCTTCACTGCAATCATAGCACTTTCATGCTATGCTTGCAGCTTTACTAGGGAATTGTGTAGGTGTGGTAGCTTCCCACACCGGTGAAGGATGATGATGATAATGATAATGGTAAGGATGATAATGATAAGGATGATTTCGGGGACCGTTTGGGCCTTAAAGTTTTCCTGACATTTGTCTTACAGGTGAGGAAAACCCCGATAAAAACCTCACCCAGAAAAACTGCCCCGACCGGGGATCGAACCAGGGCCCGCTGCGTGACAAGGCAGCACGCACGGTGGACCCATATAATATAACTGGGAGAATAACAGAATTAAAAACATAATGTTCAAGTTATCATTTTTCTCATAAATATAAGATATTTAATATTCTATTAGTGTCCACCGCTGTGGTCTCGGGGTAGCGTGCTGTCTTGTCACGCAGCGGGCCTGGGTTCGATCCCCGGTCGGGACAGTTTTTCTGTGTGAGGTTTTTATCGGGGTTTTTCCTCACCTGTAAGACAAATGTCAGGAAAACTTTAAGGCCCAAACGGTCCCCGAAATCATATGGTCATCGCAATCATCATCATTCATATTCATCTTAGATTAAGCTTAGGATTAGGTACTCTCCTGGTGCACCATTATCATCATCATCACCCATCATATCATCGTGGCAACGTTAACCCCGCCTTCCAGTCGCCCCAACCTCAGAAGTGGGTTACAACTACGCCATGCCAAGAGAGAACATCAGGAATGTCGAAAGATAATCTGGGGCATTTGCAAAAAAAAAAAAATCTATTAGTTGAAATATTAAATAACTGTTTATTTTTTTTGTGAATTTTTATTGACGTTTAACTATAATATATTTTCAGTTCAGTTGTCTTGTGGCTTGGTTCCTTTTTACAGAATGCGGTCCATTTATACAGGGAATGATTTAAAAATTAGCTGTGGATAGGGATGTATGGCTAGCGTATGTCCGCGCAGCCATGAACCTGGATTTGATAATGCCAGGGGTGGGTATCGCATGTTACCCCTCGTGACCGACACATGCAGATGTGAGGCCAGCAGCCTGCTCTGTAGCAGGATTGTATTCACAGAGTCTAATAAGGGAGAAGAAATGCGATGTTTCCATCTACGGTACCAACAAGACGGCTACAAAATCACTAAATGCAACTAGAGACGTGTCATTGCCATATACGTGTGGGCAAGTGGCTCGCGTGGGACTCGAACCCGGCTGTCAATCTAATTAACTCTGACTTTCACTTGTTTGTCAGTAAAGTACCTACTTAGCTTTCACTGTCATCTCGTTTTGCCAACTCATGCACAATTAATTTCCCTCCTTTTCACTAATTGGTAACACTAACTTTAAATGTTACCAACTGCATAAAAACTGGTACATTTTAGAAATCATTTCGAGTTCAATGCACTGGAGAGCATCCGGCGGTCTGGTGTGTATCATGCTCACCTCTGATTTCCAGGGAGTAAAATCCAAAGTCTTGGTTCCTAACTAACTTCTTTCTGGCACTAACGAACCCAAAGGTTCATGGCCACGCGGATATATGCTCTGTATACAGCCCGTATCCTGAGCTAATATTTTCAAATCATTCCCTCTTATAATTCACCTCCTCATATAATGGTTAATGTTATTCTTCTACCTCATTCTTGGGCTATCTACTGGACGCATTCCTTCTGGTTTTCCTATAAGTTTCGTTGCCTATCATTAATTCCCGTTCGTGCCATATGTCCTGCCCATCGCAGTCCACAAGATTTAACTGTTCTTATTATATGTGGTTTGTTATTCTTCTCCATTTACCTCTCTATTCGTCTCTCTTTTGTCTAAAAAAATCCTAAGAACTTATTATCAAGAATTCGTAATATTTTTTCCTCTCTTAAAGCAAGAGTCTATGTTTCACATCCATATAATATAACTGGGAGAAAAACATTTTTACATATTTTCAAATTAAAGTTTTTTTTTAAAGGAGTTGGGACATCAAGAGTCTCTGCAATACATAATAGCACGCATTTCCAGAATTGAGCCTATGCTTAATTTCTTTGTGCATCTCATTACTGTTTGTGATTATTGTTCCTAGGTATTTGAATTCAGCCACTTCCTCAAAATGTCCTCATTTGTTATGGTCATTTCTCTTTTATTAATGTATATTTAGGCTACGTGTGACCATATAAGTCACTTAGTTATATTGATGTTTACTTCCAGCCCCAGTTTAGTAGTGTTATTTAACGGAATGTGTGTGTTGGCCCTTATTATTCCAAGTAAATTAAAGCCGTAGGTCCCGTATTGCAGATTTACGGAACGTAAAATAAATTCAGTCCCGCGCCGTAGCCGAGTGGTCAAAGACATAATACCGTAGCAAAGAGATAGGGACATGTACCATCTAGAGTTGTTATGAATAATTTATTTTGAGAAATAATTAGTCAAACGATTCTTCGCCTATCATCAAAAACAAACTTTTTAACTAAATAATAAAAAATATACCCTATAAACATTCCATTATTCCATTCTTTATTCAGTCCACCACTGTGGTCTCGAGGTAGCGTGCTGCCTTGTCACTTAGCGGGCCCGGGTTCGATTCCCGTCCGGACAAGCTCCTGGGTGAGGTTTTTTCGGGGTTTTTACTCACCTGTAAGACAAATGTGAGGAAGCTTAGGGCCCAACGTTTCCCGAAAATCATCCGGCCATCATCATCATCATCATCCTTTTCAATATCATCAGCATCACCATCCTTCACCGGTGTGGAAAGCAACGGGAAGCTACCACACCTACAATTCCCTAGTAAAGCTGCAAAGCATAGCATGAAAATGCTATGTTTGTAGTGAAAGAGCTGCCTTCGGCCAGAATTGCTATGGATGGATCCTTAGTAATGCTAAACCTTGTTTTAATTTCAGATTAAATGGTTTTACTCTAATCGTCTCTGGATTAACAATATTTAGTCCTCATGGGGGAACAACTTTTATCATGGCATTACAGACAATATGGATCGGTGCCCACCCAGCATTGTGAGGAATTTGGGTAGCTACAATAAGTAGTCTCTCCAGATTGAGAAAACCAACTAAAACTACTGGCGGACCCGATAGGACAATCTCATGTCACCCCTATGTTGACTGGAAGATCGTCCACCTCTGTGATTAACATATATGGATGTGAGATCAGCAACCGGCTGTAGGTTTAAGGATCTTGTTACGCTATAGATTTCTCCTTATTTGAGGTTTAACTTTATTACGTGCTAAATCTTTAGAGAATGAGGAAGGCTTACAACTGAATGGTATTAATAAGCTGTTAGTTTATGCTGATGATGTAGTACTACTGGCCGATAGCGAGGAGATACTAAAGGACAACACGCACACACTATTGAGTAACACTAAGAAATTGGGACTGGAAGTAAATATCAATAAAACTAAATATATGGTCACACGTAGAAATTCAGTATATAATGGAAATGGACAGCTAATGACAAATGAGGGAAATTTTGAGGAAGTGGCTGAATTCAGATACCTAGGAACAATAATCACAAATAGGAATGATATGCACAAAGAAATTAAACATAGGCTCAATTCTGGAAATGCGTGCTATTATGTATTGCAGAGACTTTTGATGTCCCAACTCCTTTCAAAAAACGTTAAGCTGAAAATATATAAAACTATTATTCTACCAGTTATATTATATGGGTGCGAAACATGGACTCTTACTTTAAGGGAGGAAAGGAGATTACGAGTATTTGAGAATAAAGTTCTTAGGAAAATTTTTGGACCAAAGAGAGATGAACAGACAGGTGAATGGAGAAGACTACATAACAATGAACTACATGGTCTTTATAGGAAGCCAGATATAATAAGAACAGTTAAGTCTCGTAGACTGCGATGGGCAGGACATGTTGCACGTATGGGGAATGAAATACGTGCGTGGAAGCTTCTTGTAGGAAAGCCAGAGGGAAAACGCCCAGTTGGTAGACCAAGAATGAGGTGGGAGAACAACATTAACTATGATTTGAGGGAAGTAGATTATACAGGGAATGATTGGTAAGCATTAGCTCAGGATAGGGATGTATGGAGAGCTTATGTCCGCGCGGCCATGAACCTACGGGTTTGATAGTGCCAGTGAGTAAGTAAGTAAATGTATGGCACGAGACCCACATGTTTATATCCTTCTCCCAGGAAGTCATATTCAATATCTTACCCGGTGAGTCGTCCCCGGTCGGATTTGAACCCGCGATTCACTGAATCAAGGACAACTAGAGCACCGTGTGAGTCAGCGTGTTATCAGTAGAGCTGGGAACCTCGTGCCGACCCACTTTGCCATGACTCATTCCCTTATCTAATTTAATCACACCTATTTTTGTTATCTACTGCAGTCACACCTGCAGGGGCCACTAATATTGTTTCAATATGTAGCTGTGTACATGTGCTTGTTTTCCAATGCCACCCACTGCACTTCATCATCAGCATCAGCACTGTTCCTTTGAACCCTCTTCCAGGCACCACTCCTCAACTTACTCAGATCCTCCATACAACTCAATCTTGGTTGTGCCACACAATTTTCTTGGCTATCTCAAGTTCAGGCATTCTTTGTACGTGCCCTGTCCTTGAAACTTTAATTGATGTAACCACATTCTATTGCATTCCCAGAGAAGAAAGTCCTCCTGTATACTTAGTTATAAATCGTTGAAAATGAAAGCATTTGAAAAGCGGACAGAAACAAATTATTTCGAATGTTTTCAAACCGTTTAATGAAGAATATACTATATTAGCCATTGAGGATGTGGTGAAAATAACAGAATTTACAGGTGAGTCAACATGGAGCATAAATTGTGCTCATGATGAAATTGTAAGTAAAGGATAGACCACATGGAAAATGTGCATAAATGTCTAATTACGTAGGTCTATATATTTTTTTGTCGTAAATAAATAAGAAATGGAGGATCTTCTAATTATTGGTACCATCTTACCTTGTATTCAGTCTTTTTTCCAGTAAAATACGATGTTACATAAGAACAATGTTTCTATCAATGACAGTTGAGTACATAATTGAGTCATAAGGCAGCGGTTCACTGTAATGCTGTTGTCTCGAGGTAGCGTGCTGCCTTCTCACGCAGCGGGCCCGGGTTCGATCCCCGGTCGGGGCAGTTTTTCTGGGTGAGGTTTTTCCTCACCTGTAAGACAAATGTCAGGAAAACTTTAAGGCCCAAACGGTCCCCGAAATCATATGGCCATCATCATCATCATCATCATCCTTCACCGGTGTGGAAAGCAACGGGAAGCTACCACACCTACAATTCCCTAGTAAAGCTGCAAGCACAGCATGCAAATGTTATGATTGCAGTTAAGGACCTGCCTTCGGGCAGAATTACTATGGATGGAACCTAAATATGGGCGAGCAACGAGGGCCAAGACGCAGGACAGTGGGACGACCGAAACGTCGATGGGATAGCAGTACCTGCAGACGCAACTAGTGGGGGGTAAAGAACTGGATAACGGTGTCTTGGATCAGGGGAAGAATGAAGGGGTAGGATTGGGGGGCCAGAATCCTACCGGAGGAGACATGGATGGATTTCTTCTTCTTCTTTTTCTTCACTTCACGGGCTAGTTCCGCCTCTCAGTTGTTCTGTCCATATTTTCACTGGCCTTCCTGCATTCCTTGAACCTCTTGGCTTGTAGTTGAATGCTGCTCTTGGTAATCTTGTTACATTCATTAGATGTATATTTAACTCTGTTCTTATATCTTCATTCCTTATCCGATCCAATCTTGTGCAGCCTTTTGTTCTTCTAAGGAAGGATTTATTTATTTAAACAGTTTTAAGAAATGTGATTTATTATAATGAGTAACACAGTGCGCTGTTATCTTGACCACAGCTGACGTCAGACAGGATCTGATTCAGGATTCACTTACCGCAGCGCCAAACTATTAAAATTTATACGTAATTGTTTTTAAATTAATTATATTATGTCATGTTTGCTTCTTCTTTTCTCCACCCTAGTTTAACTTGTGAAGCTAGGAGCTGATAAGAAGGTGAGCGGGGTATGAAGAGAGGGAGACTGTTATCGCTGTGAATCCCCGGTGCACGCATTGAACCGTATTAATCATTCACAAATCTTATGCTCTTTTCTTGGACAGTCGCTATGTGACTGTTATCAATATTGTTTCATTTCATGACATAAATATTGTGTTTTATTCGTCCAGAAACGCGACTAATGTTTTCAGGTCACGTAGTACTAAGAAGCATGCGATAGAAATGTTGTTGTCTATTACACATCCAAGTTAACTGTTCACGGGCTGAGGGGAAGAGTTTTAGCGCAAGTGTCGCCGATCTACTGAATCTGTGGAAGGGATGTAGGAGAAATCTGTAAATTCGATCACGTATTGAAATTTTTCAACTTCAAATGTGGGGGAGAATCTCTAAACACGTGTGAAAGATCTTAACATGGTTGTCAAATTAGTCATTTAAGCACGGAACGCTCAAGCGGTCGGATCATTTAAAATCACAGTATTTGTCGTCTCTCTGTTACCAGCCTCACAATAAATCACAAGTGGCAACATGTAATGAGAAGAGCAAGGAAGGGACAGCTCATTCCTAGACGTAACCCCAAAAGTAACAGGGTTGTCAAGTTAGTCATTCTGCCACTGGCCGCGCAGAACGACGGATCATTAAAACACATAGTTTTTGTCAGCTCTCTACCTGACAATCAAACAATATAATACAAAGGACAGGAAGCGGCAACATAGTAAGGAAGAGAAAGAGAATTTGTTAGTTAACATATTTTCCGCCTGCACAAAACACTTGGATGGGTAATAATGTGCTGCATCTTGCTCTCCAATACTTTGAGGTCTTAGAATCTTCATGTTTGACAGCGATACAGTTGTTCAGATGACCTTCGTCCATTTCTTCATCAGGGTGATTGCATAAAATGCATTTCGTGAAGGCAGAACGTTGATTTTGTGAAGGAAATGTTATGACTCTAGTATTACGTGATGCATTCCTTACGCTCGCCTTCTCGTCAGCTCTTAGCTGTAGATTCCACACCCCTAGGTGAGCACACAAGGTCATTGACCCGCTCCTCCGAGATAACACATTAACACTGAACACGGCGAATGTCATAATGATGATGTTCAGGGACCGTTTGGGCCTTAAAGTTTCCTGACATTTCTTTTACAGGTGAGAAAAAATCCCGAAACAAATCATCCAGGAAACTCACCTCTCTCCATCCAATCCATGCCTTCCAGTCCTCTTGCTCTCATTCCAGTTCTCATTTCCTGCATCCACGAGTTCCGAGGTCTTCCTCTCCTCCTTCTTCCAGGTGGACACCATTCCAATGTTTTCCTGGGTAATCTTTCTTCTTGCATTCGTCGTACGTGCCCATACCAATTTAATTGCTTATACCGTATATAATCTACTATTGAATAACCAATATTCATTTTTTCTCTTATGACAGTATTTCTTATTTTGTCTAATTTTGAACATCTAGCTGCTCTCCTCAAGAAATCCATTTCCATCGACATAAATTTTTGTTGAATTTCCAAACTTCAGCTCCATATGTGACAGTACTTCTCACTATTGAATTATATATATATATATATATATAATCCACCGCTGTGGTCTCGAGGTAGCGTGCTGCCTTGTCACGCAGCGGGCACGGGTTCGATCCCCGGTCGGAGCAGTTTTTGTGGGTGAGGTTTTATCGGGGCTTTTACTCACCTGTAAGACAAATGTCAGGAAAAGGCCCAAACGGTCCCCGAAATCATATGGCCATCATAATCATCCGCATAATCATCATCCTTATCATCATCATCATCATCATCATCATCATCATCCTTCACCAGTGTGGAAAGCAACGGGAAGCTACCACACCTACAATTCCCTAGTAAAGCTGCAAGCATAGCATGAAAATGCTATGATTGTAGTGAGGGACCTGCCTTCGGGCATAATTACTATGGATTGATGGATATATATATGTCCGCGCGGCCATGAACCTACGGTTCCATAGAGCCAGCGTGTTAGTATCAACTCAAAGAAAGAGGAAAATTAAGATGGACGAACCGCACCTTGAGATCTCATAGGAACTGGCTCAAACCACCTAAATAGGTTGATGATGATGATGAAAATATAAAATGACGAGCTTGGCATTTATCATTATCAGCGTGTCAAGTGATGTCATAACAAATTACATGTGATTGGCGATGAGGAAAACCAAGAGTTCCCCCGTCATCACAACTTCCTGAGCGAGTTGTTTTCTTGACATTTCCCACTAACGCAACTGTTAGTGATTCGCATTCCACGCGTGAAGTAGCAGAAACACTGCGAGGTGATTGATACAAACACAAAGTGAAGATGTGCCGCTTTGAAAGTGCAGCAGAACATGATCGGGTAACTATTAAAACCTGGGATAATTGTGAATTTTATTGCCAATTCCGGCGATAAATCGGCTAAGACAAAACGTTCAGCTCCTCTGTTTATCAACCGATTTTCTTTGTTTTTATTTTGTTTAGTAGCTATTGGTTCCGTGCCGTAGCCGAGTGGTTAAGGCAAGAAACTTTAGCGCAGAACTACGGGACTTGCGCAAGTTCGAGTCTCCATGGGGAAATAAATTTTAATCTAGGAGTTTTGGCCAGTGTGGGACCGGTGCCCACCCAGCATCGTGAGGCATTTGTGTAGCTACAATAAGTAGCGGCTCCAGATTGAAAATACCAGTTATAACGACTGGGGGACCCGACATGCTGACCACATGTCATCCCTACACTGGCTAGATGATTGTCAACCTTTGTTATTAACACATTTGGATGTGAGGCCAAAGGCCTTCTACGCCTGTCGCACTTGGAGTTTTTACATGCTTTATATTAGCTTGACCTGTATCTATCTATCTATCTCTGTATGTAACGGAATTTTCAATGCGATTTTCACCCACTTAAAATCATTGGATCGACTTGAAACTTTGTATACTTGTAAACACCCGTGACAATACAATAATTTCATAATTTGTTTCTAAAATCATGGCCAGAATCATCAGAAAATCAAAAAAAAAGTGTATTTGTGTCTATTTAACGGAATTCTTGAACACAATTTTCACCCACTTAGAAACATCGGATCAGCTTGAAACTTTGTATACGTATAAAGGACCCGTGACAATACAATAATTTCATATTTGTTTTCTAAAATCCTGGCCAGAATCATCAGAAAATAAAAAAAAAGTGTCTTTGTTTCTATGTAACGGAATTTTTGAACACGATTTTCACCCACTTAGAGACATTGGATCGACTTGAAACTTTGTATACTTGTAAAGGACCCGCGAGAATACAATAATTTCATATTTTGTTTCTAAAATCCTGGCCAGAATCATAAGAAAAAAAAATTAAAACTTGTATAATAGGTTGCGGACTTGTCGACATTTTAGTCAATCGTTGTAAGAGCTCAGTTGGTAGAGGGGTGAACTCTTAGTAGTATATAATATCAGTAATCCATAGGTTGCTGGTTCAAATCCGGCTGGGAGGTTTTCTTTTTAGAAGAGTTATTACTTTTAGCTCATACTACAACAGTATTGAATTTAAAGATATTTACATTTTTATCTTATTCTATAAAATATTAAAACTAAAAAATAAATAAAATAAATAATAGTTAAAAAAAACTGAAACAACACGCTTTATTAGAAAACCGAACTAAAAAAATGAAAAATAATTTTAATTTCCAACACGCTTGGGATAAATAATTTTACCATCAAAAGCGTGGGGTGCTTTTTATGATTTTTAGATTTTCTTCTTAGAGACTTTACTTTTACCAATATATATATTTATTATCACATATATTCATTGATAAAGTAGCACCCCACGCTATTGATGGTAACATTATTTATCCCAAGCGTGTTGGAAGTTAAAATTAGTTTTCATTTTTTTAATTCGGTTTTGTAATAAAGCGTGTTTTAGTTTTTTAAAACTATTATTTATATTTTTGTTAAGTCATATATGCATATTTGGCCATTTGTATATGAGGGAACATATTGGTCCTGTTAATTATCAGTCTTTATCCTACAATTTGTTTCTTCCGTGTTTGAGTGGTTAAATTCTTCATAATTTTGTTTCTTGTAAAATCTATCTTCCTCTCCTATTTAGTTTTAATTCACAGTATGGACTTTTCCCTTATGTATATACATCATCATCCATGCAAGTATTAAGCCATGTGGCCTGTTACGGTTTCAAAGAGGAATTTTCCAACCAGCGCAGCGCTTTTTTGGACGTCCCAGTGACCTTTTACCTTGGGGGCAGTAACGAACATGGCTTTAGGAATTCTATGAGATATTACACGTCCAAGTTAACTGTGCACAGTAGCAGGGGAAGAGTTTTAGCGCTAGTGTTGCCGATCTACTGAATCTGTGGAAGGGATGTAGGAGAAAACGTACATCCGATCACGTATTGAAATTTTTCAACTTCAAATGTGGGGGAGAATCTCTAAACACGTGTGAAAGATCTTAATATGGTTGTCAAATGAGTCATTTAAGCACGGAACGCTCAAGCGGTCGGATCATTTAAAATCACAGTATTTGTCGTCTCTCTGTTACCAGCCTCACAATAAATCACAAGTGGCAACATGTAATGAGAAGGGACAGCTCATTCCTAGACGTAACCCCAAAAGTAACAGGGTTGTCAAGTTAGTCATTCTGCCACTAACCGCGCAGAACGACGGATCATTAGAATACATAGTATTTGTCAGCTCTCTACCTGCCAATCAAACAACATAATACAAAGGACAGGAAGTGGCAACGTAGTAAGGAATAGAAAGAGAGAGACAGTTTGTTAGTTAACATATTTTCCGCCTGCACAAAACACTTGGATGGGTAATATATATCTGAGCAAATGTATTCTCTCGCGACAAGCAGGTAGCTACTGTACAAATCAAATTGCATAGTTAATGACGGCTGACATTGGGAAAGCAACGAACGGGACCACGCTGGTAATGTATGCCGACGACATGGCCATTGGGGCAGAAAACAAAGAAGAATTGCAAAAAGGCATAGATGGGATACAACGATGGGCTATGGAAAATGAGTTCAAGATAAACAGCAACAAGACCGTACAAATGGTTTTCAAGAAAGTAGGAAGAGCAGCGGCAAGTGATAATCTAAAACTAGGAGAAGAACCGATAAGAATGGTCAACAAATTCAGATATTTAGGCATAACACTGCAGCGCACATGTGCAGCAGCAGCTATAAGAGCTATGTGCAGTATCAAAGACATCACATCGTTAAAATTAGTCACAGCCATGAAATTATTCGCATCAGTGATCACCCCGATCGTCACCTACGGGATAGAACTGATATGGGAGAAACTATCGACCAGCGATATGGAGAGGTTAGAAAAAGTAAAACCAAGATTCATGAAAAAGGCATTAGGTGCAAGCAAATACACACCAAATAGAATGGCCTATATGCTAGCCAGAGAAACCTTCTTCCTAGAGGACCTGAGGCAAAGGATACTACTGCCAGCAACGGAGACATATAAGAAAGTCATCGAAAAAAAGAAACAGAGAGAAAAAGAGATCGACGAAGACTTCTACGCCTCAGATGCCATGGTAAACAGAGAGTGGACTGGAAGTAACCAACCACAAAGGCACAGAATCATAGGTTTAGCAACACACGGATATCATCACAAAATGTGCAAAAATACAAAATTCCACCAACCGAGTGATTCGTGTGAATGCAAGATATGCGATCAAAAGTGTGAGCGATACCATTACAAACAATGCAGAATATGGACAGGATCACTGAACCAACTCATAAAAGACAAATCATAAACTTATAACTTAATGCTCTTTCGAGTGCCTCTTACCAACTTATTATTATTATAGTTCAGCTCGCCTCTCATTTGCATTTTATTCTTCATTAAATAGTCGTAAACTGATTTACTAATTGATTTTACAACTGAAATTATTATTTAATTATAATATTACCAGGTCTTATTTTTTTATGTTAAATGCATATTTTTGAAAATTTAGGTCATAACTGCATATTTGCTTTACATATTTCAGTGGTTTTTAGGTTATACAAATCCCAGCCCTATTGTTTACTATGTTCGGCTCGTGTATTGGGCGATAGCGATAGCGAGAATATTCTAAGGGCCAACACACTATATGAGTAACATATGAAATTGGGACTGGAAGTAAACATCAGTAAAACTAAATATATGGTCACACATAGAAATTCACTATGTAATGGAAATGGATGACAAATGAAGGAAATTTTGAAGAAGTGGCTGGATTCAAATACCTAGGAACAATAATTTAATTACAAATAGGAATGAGGTGCACAAAGAAATTAAACATAGGCTCAATTCTGGAAATGCGTGCTATTATGTATTACAGAGACTCTTGTCGTCCCAACTTCTCTGTAAAATTATTCTCCCAGTTATCGTATTTACTAATATATTCCCTCCCTAGGTTATATATATAATATATATATATATATATATATATTATATATATATATATATATATCTTCGGGTTTTTACAATTGCTGCCGTATTTCCGTGCCAAACCTCCAAAGCTTACGATCTTGGACATCTTCGATGTTTAGCCCTCTTGCTTGCATTACTGTCCTCATGTTTTCCTTCCATGTTAACTTTGGTCGCCCTCTTTTCTTCTTTCTGGTCGGATGTCATTGATATAGTTGCTTCGGCCATCGCTATCTTCCATTCTTAAAACATGTCCTAACCACTTTAATTCATTCTCCTTAATTCTTTCAGTTATGCTTTCTTCTGCTTCCATTATATTTCTAATTTCCTTATTTGTGGACATGTTCTTATTTAGACTTTCTGGCACTTCTGCGTAAATAATCCATTTCTAGAGCTATTAGTCTATTCTTGTAGTACTTAACTGTTCTTACTATTCTGGCTTCCTACAAAGTCCATTTAGTTTTCTCCATTCACCAGTTTGTTCATCTCTCTTTGGTCCAAACGTTTTCCTAAGAACTTTATTCTCAAATACTCGTAATCTCCTTTCTTTGCATCCACATAACTCGTAGAATAATAGTTTTATGTATTTTCAGTTTTTTGAAAGGAGTTGGGGCGACAAAAGTCCCTGTAATACATAATACCACACATTTCCAGAATTGAGCCTATATTTAATTTCTTTGTGCATCTCATTCCTATTTGTGATTATTATTATTATTATTATTATTATTATTATTATTATTGATAGGAATTTCAAATCGTCCTTTATTTTCTCCTCTTCGCAAAACTATTGTCCACAGGCGAAGTGAATGAAAGCAGTAGGTATTTCTTACGTCATGAGTGTTCCTTTATTCACAGGTATATGCCATTGTATGGCTTGCAATTCCCCGTGCCCCCTTCGCCCCGTGCTTTCATTGTCTTCGTCTGTGGACTATAGATAACGTTCTTAATAATTGAATGGCCTTCATTGTGAATATAACGAGCAACTGACCCGACTAACGGAAAGTAAATACTGTCACTGCAGTCTGAGACAAGGGTCTACTACCTCCAACCCCTACTCACTCTTACCACATTCTTTTAGTTTCCAGTTTTTCCACATTGATAATTAAAGTGGCCAGTCTGAGGTACCATTGTGCAATGATAACATCACAGTGTCAGAGAGTTAAACCAACTATGGGAAACTGCTTTGGAAATGTTGAGTTACGAGAGGAATTACCGAAGGTGTGTATTACATAGTCATCGCATAATTTCTCCATCGAATTTTTTACTCATTAGTCGTAAAAAATGGGGAAATTATTGGATTAAATACGGGATATTATATGGACTCTTACTTTAAGGGAGGAAAGGAGGGCTCATCTTTCCATTAAGCGCAGTGTGCATTTTTTCTAAGTCCGAGGCAAACACCACGCGCATGCACCAACAGGGTTTTATTTTCAAATTATTTCCCACCATTTACAACATATTTTAAATTTTGTTTAACGATTATTTGGACATATTTTTTCTATGATATTCAATTATATACGTAACATGAAGACGTGGCAGCCATATTGATTTTTAAGAATATTCTATACATCAGTGCAGCCAACATAGGGTATGTACTTCAGAATTTGAGAACTTACAATTTATTTTTGGGCGTTGCATTCTTTCGCAGGTTAGAGTGCTTAAATTGCATTAGGTTAGCTTTTAGGCTGGCCTTTCACAGGTTAGAGTACTTAAATTGCGTTAGATTAGCTTTTAGGTTCGTTAAATAGCATGTATAATGTTGGCTGCATCGCGATATTCCATAGAGTAAACCCCTTCGCGTTTGTTAGCGCATGCGCGTGGTGTCTGCTTGGTACTTAGAAAAAATTCTCGCTGGGCTTAATGGAAAGATTATCCCTACAATAGGCTTCATGCACCTCTTCTATCCCCCAAACGCGCAACATGTCCTGCCCATCGCAGTCTACGAGACTTAACTTTTCTTATTATATCTGGCTTCCTATATGTAGTTCTCTCCATTCACCTGTTTGTTCATTTCTTTTTGACCCAAAACTTTCCTTAGAACTTTATTCTCAAATACTCGTAATCTCCTTTTCTCCCTTAAAGCAAGAGTCCATTTTTCACACCCATATAATATAACTGGAAGAATAACAGTTTTATATAATTTTAGTTTAACATTTTTTTGAAAGGAGTTGGGATGTCAAGAGTCCCTGTAATACATAATAGCACGCATTTCCAGAATCGAGCCTATGTTTAATTTCTTTGTGCGTCTCATTCCTGTTTGTAATTATTATTCCTTGAAATCAGCCACTTCTTCAGAATTTCCTTCATTTGTCATTAGCCGTCCATTTCCATTATACAACGCCTTTCTATATGTGAACATATATTTAGTTTTATTGGTTTATTTCCAGTCCCAATTTCTTAGTGTTACTCAATAGTGTGTGCGTGTTGTCCCTCAGTATCTCCCCGCTATCGCTCAATAAACTACATCAACTGTCAAACATTTCTGCCTCAGAAACGTTGTGATGTACCAAGACCGTGCCCAAACATATCTGCCGCTTTTAACTGTAAGGCACTACAATCCAGGGCCAAATATCTCATTTGAACTACATAGAAGTAATACAGCTCCTGAATTTGTAGATTGGATAACCCTCATTATCTTCCGTCCGCTCAGCCCCCACCTCACTCCACTCCTTAGTCAAGCAGGGACATCCGTCTGATCGGTACTGTTGGTTTGACATTGCTGGATTCTAACTTCGATTTCTGTGCGGTAGATAATTTTTTCAAGACGCCCTTGGTGCATCACATCGTTTCTCTGGGAGAAATCTCAAGGTAGGTTCCCGCGCCGTAGCCAAGTGGTTTAAGGCAAGAAGCCTTGGCGCAGAACTACGGGACTTGCGCTGGTTCGAGTCTCCATGGGGAAGACATTTTCTCACGGCATTTCTGCCAGTATGGGGCCAGCATCGTGAGGCATTTGGGTAGCTACAATAAGTAGCGGCTCCAGATTGAGAATACCAGCTATAACGGCTGGGGGATCCGACATGCTGACCACATGTCACCCCTACGCTGGCAAGATGATCGTCTACCTCTGTGATTACACACATGTGGATGTGAGGCCAACAGCCGGCTGGTAGCCAAGGGCCTTCAAGGCCTGTCGCGCTTGGAGTTTTTGGAGAGAGGTTTCGGGATACAATGATGGATAGTTTCCTCGTAAGACTTAAATGTGGGACTATTTTATTTCCGGAACATTTCACTACAGTGGATTCCATGTCCGCGTTTCTTGATAGTTGTATTTTTTACTGTGAAATATTATAACTTACGATCAAGCAACTGTTTGAATTTCGTTTTCACCTTTGAGCTGTTCGGCTTAGGTGACCTTCGTGCATCAATGGTACCGCCGGTATAGCTCGCGGCGCTATTTAAACACACCACCAGGTACGAAGTAATAATACCATGGGGGGGGGCGGGAATCGAAATGAGACATAAAATGAAATAAAAGTTAATTTTTATATTGTGCTTGCGATAAATGTCTGCATCCGGATGTTTTATGTCTTGATTCGCCTGGTCCCTGGAAGTCACAAACTGCTCTTACGTTTAACAGTGCGTCGTTGCCAAGGAAACCTGACTCCTGACCTTTACAATCAGATTGGTTTGGCAGACGTTCATTTGTTCGCGTGCTTAATGAGTCATGCGCAGTAAACTGAATTATCACAGGGCATGAAGAGTTCTCAAATTTAAGGGCGTATCAGCGTGTTGCATCACTGTCACGTGGTCTTTTATTTCTCTCCGGAAGTCCCGGCTCGACTCCCGATGCAGTACAGTTCCACCTTGCGCTGACGTCAATGACATCATCCGTCATGAATTAGGCCTTTGTGGACCTGCTTCGCCCCATCTAGCAGTTTTTTAAGAGGTCTTTCTGGTCGTCGGTAATCTTACTTAATACTTAATACAGGCTTTCCACTTTACAGCAGTTTGCCCTTGATTCCTGCTTTCCAGAGATTCCTATCTTCCCATTGTCCATCTTCCATACCCCTCTTCATCATGGCATCATATATTCCCTCATACCATGTTCTTCTACTTATCCCCCTCTTCCTTCTGCCTGGTACCATCCAATCCAACACCTGTTTAGGCCACTGGTCTTCCGACATCCGTTGTACATGTCTATACCACTGTAAAACTCTCTTTTTTTATTGTTTCCTTTTATTTATTCAACTAAACATAAAAGCACATTGATTTTCATTTATTTAGATTTTAGATTTAGATTTATTTATTTAGCCTGGTGGAGTTAAGGCAATGTGGCCTTCTCTTCCACTCACCAGGACAAACATATATTACATCAGAATATAACAATCTCAATGAACTCTAATATTAAACACTAAATGAAGATTTGATCAAAAGATAATATCTATTATATTACGATCTATAATGCAACCAGTTAATGTTAGTTAAAATTAAGACTAAAACTAATAATAAAATGTATACAAGCAACACATATTAAATTGTCCCTGTCTAATGTATATAAAAAACAAAGAAAAATAATGAGATATAGAAAACTAATTTTACGTTTGTACAATATTTAAAACAAAACAAAAGAAAATATTTGTTAATCTTAATATTATTTTCATAAATAGTTAAATTTATTAATTGTTAAAAGAATACTATCAGTGAGGTGTATAAGTTAGTTTGTTATTAAATAATTCTTTAGTTTGTTTTTGAAGGATGTTATAGTTTGACAGTCTCTGACATAGGGCGGAAGGGAATTCCATGTTTTGGTAAGTGAGACGTTGTATGGGTTTATAATGCATCATCATTTTTGGAATTCTTGAATTACCCATTCTTTTTACATGGTGTAGCCAGTTTAATTTATATCTGTTGATTTTTCTTCTACTGTTTCTACTTCTAAGTATTTTCTAAAATTTCTTTATTCGTTTTTCGGTCTAAAAGAGTGTATCCTGCTGTCCTTCTGACAAATTTAATTTCCGTTGCTTTGATTCTACTCCTGTCAGTGACAATTTTATTGTCACAAATAACATGTAGAATTCAGACGAGCATTAATATTAAATTATATGGACCTGGCTTATTGGATGACTGTCACCATGTATCTATATAGTGTGTGGTACATTTACTCCCGCGAGAATTAATCCTTTAAAAGATTGGAGGAAAAAAAAAACACTGGCATTATCGAATCCGGAGATTTATTGGGTGCGTGGACATATTCTGTCCATATATCGTTATGATTTCAAATAATATTCATAAGTAATGCCACGAGTGATTTCCAAATTATCGATAAATTCACGACTCACGAAGTGAGGAGTGAATTTATCTAGAGAATTTGGAAATCAAGAGTGGCATTTGTTAGGACTATTTAACGAATAAAATTAAGCTGTTTACTCACAAATCATTATTGAACCATAGTTATTTTAAAATATTTATATATTTAATGTAAACGGCGATGTTTGAAAACAAATGAGAAACGATAGGTACGCTTCTACTACTTCTTTTGTTTATCACTGCAACCAGATCATACTATTTATTGCCAAAGGAACGCAATATTGTAAGGAGGAGCTTTCTTTAATATGGTAATTATAACACTGATAAATATTTGGTGAAACACGACTCTGATTGGTTGTAAAACAGAAATCATTGAAACGTGATTGGTCATTGACTCCCATTTGGGGCATGAGTTAAATAGTCTGTATAATTCACCTTGCTCAAATAATGGTTAATGTTATTCTCCCACATCGTTTTACTGGGTGCTTTGCCTCGGATTATCCTATAAGACGTTTTCATGGAGCTCTTTCTTTCCCTATTCGTGCCACATGTCCTGCCTATCACAATGTGCGACACTTAACTGTTATTGTATTTGGTTTTCTATAAATATCATTTATTTTTTTAAACCTGTCTGTTCATCTCTGTTTGGTGTACATATTTTCCTAAGAACTTTATTCTCAAATACTCGTAATCTCCTTTCCTCCCTTAAAGTAAGAGTCCATGTTTCGCACCCATATAATATAACTGGTAGAATAATAGTTTTATATATTTTCAATTGAACGTTTTTTAAAGGAGTTGGGACGACAAGAGTCTCTGTAATGCATTTGTAAACTACAGATAATAATATATTTGCATTTTCGGTTAACTGACTTGTGCTGCAGCCTGTATTTTAGCAAATGAAAATGTTGGTCCTGGACAAGAGTATGATGAAGTTTCTGAGGCGAGAAACCTCGAGAGGAAAACCCTACCACGGCTTTGATTTGTTCACCAGGAACATCACATGGAGCTGACCGGTTAGGCGCCATGTTATGTTAATCTTGCAGAAACAAACCCGTTGTTCATTTACCTGCATTTTGTTGTGTTGAAGAATTTTAAACTGAAGTTTCTCTTTTCACGAGAAATACAAGTAATTAAGGAAAGCTAATTACTTTTAACGCGGGTCATGATCAGTGTGGTGTGCGATTCGCTCGGTTTAACACGTCCCTCATGTATTTACCGAGCCACGTACTGGTTTGTATTCTTCATATTAACCCTTAAATTCGTAATCTATCCTTTTGGATACATCAGTTGGTTCAATTAATTTAATATTTTAAATAAATCAGAAGTAAACGAACAAAAAGAAACCACTTAAATGTGTGTCTAATTATACAATATACTTAATAACAACTGTTATACAAGTTTCCGTTTTCACTGCGGTCCGCCACATTCAAATAACTAACAGAAGAAATTTGTGGTTTCCTTTGATGTTAAGGCAAATGCCGGAGTTGTCCCCTAGCATCCACTAGTAAAATCATCAAAGTCCAATAAATATTCTAAATTCAAAACTATTAAATAAGAACAGCTAATCCGAAAAGAGCCGTTTCTGATTGGAATGCCGGCTTAACTTCCCGCTCTTGCCCTTTTGAGGGTTGGCGGCATCTGTGGCTGTGGCGGTCTTCCTGTTGGCGACTCAGAGGAACAACTAGAACATGATAAAATTCACCTAGAAACTGATTGCAGGATTGGAGTTCGCAACCGCCGGACCTTTGTCACTGGACTACGGATAGCTGTCGTTAGCAGAGGATATATATTATTACAATCGAGAAACGAACCATCAAAGTTCTAATAAGACACAATAATAACAACGACGAAACAATTAAATCACAAGGGCTAAAGAGGGTATAGAAATCTCTAAAGTAGCCGGAAATTGCTGTTCACAATTGATGTTTCCCATTGGTCGAGGACGACTTCCACAAAAATGGATGTTTTCCTTGACGAGAGGCGAAATAACGTGACACAATTTCCAATACGTAGAAGTGAAGTGAAGTGTGTTTTGCCAATTTAAGGGTTTAACGGTTCGATCGAATTTATAAACAAATTCATAAGACTCTTGTAACGTACAACTTGTGCCCAGTTTACGTTCGGCTGATTTGGATTAAAGCTGGTAATTAGGGTTATCGAGTTTGTTTTTAGAGTTATTAACCTACAATCTTAGCTCGTGACGTTATTGTTTTACTTGGCGAAACAAGAGGTGAATTGTCACTAATACCTGACTTAAATATGTTATTACTAGGGCTAAGATGTTTTTTATTTTCTACAATACAGTGTTCAACCAAAGTGATTTGTCGCCAGAGGTTGAAGGTGGGTGTTGGATGTGATGTCCCACGTTGTGGATATATATTGTTCTTCTTCGGCTTTCCCCCACTTATAGGTTTGTCGTCTTCAGTTTCCATTTATCTCTATCATTCCAATCTCCCTCTTCCAAATTCCTATCCTCCATTATAGTTCTGACGTAGGTTTTCCATTTCCATCTTGGTCTGCCACGTTTATTTCTTCCAGGGGGTGACCATTGGTATATATATTTTTTTGGCCATCTTTCATTTTCCATTCTTTGTACATGACCATACCATTTAAGCGTTTGATTTTCAATCCTCTTAACAACAGATGTGGTGAACATTCATTTCTCTCCAAAGGAATTCATTTCTTATTTTATCCTGTCTTGTCTTTTTTTTTTTGAGGCTTCTTCTAAAATAATCAAATTCAACTGTTCTAATTTTATTCTTTTGTAATTCCATCAAAGACCAAGTTTCGCTTCCATATGACAAAATATTCTGTATTATGCTCTTATAAATTTTCATTTTAGTTTCCTTTGTAATATTTTTGTTCCAAATTACTCCATGTAATGTCTTAGTTGCATTTTTTGCCATTGCGATTTTAGCCTGTACATCTCTCTCACAGGTACCTAAACTTGTAATTATTGACCCAAGATATTTTAAAAAATCAATTTTTTTTATTTTCCCTGTTTCAAGTATGAGGTCATCCACATCCTTTCCCAAATACATATATTCTGTTTTCTGTAAATTTTATATTCAGTCCCCATTTTTTATATTCTTCCATTACTTTATTTATCATATATTTTCATACATCTTCATCCCCTGCAAAAATTATTTGATCATCTGCAAACAACAATGAATGCAGTACTTTTCCTCCTATAGGAATACCCATTTCAGAACATTTTTTATACCATAAGTTAAGAGCCTGGTCTAAATAAATGTTAAAAAGAATTGGTGATAACTGCATCCCTGCTTAAGGCCTTTATTCACTGTGAATTCCTCTGTTAAAGTATTCTGTATTTTTACTTTAGCTTTTGTGGATATGTGATTGTAATAATTTATATCACTGTTATTTGCCACAGCACTTCAGGGGAATGAGGGAAAGTTTCTTACATGAATAAATAACGACACTTTTGTTAACAGTTAAATTAGATGTTATTTTACTTAAGTTCTCGTTTAAATTTAGATGAATCTTGTAAATGTTTAATAGTTTCAAAAAATCCGGTTCAAATTAAATAAATTTCACTTTAAGATGATTATCACTTCGTGAGTCGTGAATTTATCGATAATTTGGAAATCAAGAGTGGCATTTGTTAGGACTATTTAACGAATAAAATTAAGCTGTTTACTCACAAATCATTATTTAACTGTAGTTATTTTAAAATATTTATATATCTAATGTAAACGGCGATGTTTGGAAACAAATGAGAAACGATAGGCACGCTTCATCTGCTTCTTTTGTTTATCACTGCAAACTAGATCATACTATTTCAGAATATTAAAAAGGAGCAGCTTTCTTTAATATGGTAATTATAACACTGATAATATTTCGTGAACACGACTCTGATTGTTGTAAAACAGAAATCATTGAAATGTGATTGGTCATTGACTCCCATTTGGGGCATGAGTTAAATAGTCACTATATATATACCTAGTAGATGACTTTTCCCACGGTCAGTTTTTCACTCACTAACAACATTATTTTCACTTTATGGATTATTTCTGCTCCAGATGAATACAATTTATACTACAATATTATTTTCCATCACTTTACACCTTTTTGTTGACTAATATCAAGAAATGAACAATAATTCTCTTATTTTTCGACGATTCAATGTTTTACATGTCTAACTTCTTTCAATATTGTAACGATCTTGTTATTCTGGGAGAAAATCCCATTTCATTTGTGTTATAATCTGGAAGTTCTGATTGGTCCAACTGAAAAGGAAGGAGTACTACTGGCTGACTCCCATCCAATTCGTTCAATCGCATTTATTTGTTTATAAAAAAATAAATTCAAATATTTAAAGTATTTTTACACATATTAAATCAGTTATAAATACATCTAACAGTTTATATTGACCAGTTTGAATTTTTATATACCTATGAACATTTGAATTCTCTAAATCAATCTTATTTCCATTCGTAATAGAAATAAATATAATTATAATTTAAATATTAAATAAAAAACCCTTATTATTATTATATGGGGATAATATCCGGTTTTAAGGTTCCTGTCTAAAGCATCTTCTTCCCTCAAATCTCTAGCTTGCATACTTCTCTTCACTCCATCCATCGTTCTCTAGGCCTGCCTCTTCACCTTCTTCCATTAGCTTGGAAGTTGAGACCTGCAAAATGCCTATAACGACCTTTAATAAAGACATTAAGATATGCTATAAAATACCCTTAGAAAGACCTACAAACTAGAAAAAGACGTAAAAAGTGTTACAATTGCTAACGAATGGTTAAAGACAACCTTGCTGCCTTCACCCTCTGCTCGAGGTAATTTTAACAAAGTGGCAACTTATTTGAAAATTTGAAATAGAAATTCTCCCACCTCATTCTTGGTCTACCAACTAGGCGTTTTCCCTCTGGTTTTCCTACCAGAAGCTTCCATGCACCTCTTTTTATCACCCATACGTGCCACATATCCTGCCCATGTCAGCCACGAAACGTAACTGTTCTTATTATATCTGGCTTCCTATACATATCATGTATGAATGATGAAAGAGGTGCAAGGAAGCTTCTGGTAGGAAACCAGAGGGAAACGCTAAATTGGTAGAGCAACAATGAGATGGGAGAATAACGTTATCCATTATTTGAGAGATGTAGATTATACAGGGGATGATTGGAAAACATCTCAGGATAGGGAAGTATGGAGAGCTTGTGTCCGCGTGGCCATGAGCCTACCGGGTTTCGATAGAGCCAGTGAGTTAGTTAATACAATAGTTCAGCCTTGTGGTTATAAATAACGGGATTTTTTGTGAGGGTTCATAGTTCCTCACGGAACAAAAGTGTTTGAAATGTGAAAAGTCCTTAGAATAAAAACTAGATAGAGTTTTTAAAAGAAGTCGGAATTGAGACTAGACTTCGCACATTCTTTAATTATACAAATGGTATAAATGTAGTCAAAAGAAGGTAAAGTTGCAGGAAAAAAAGCCATTAAGACTTTAAAAAAGAGCTAAGAAAACACCAATAAGCCAAGAAAAGTCAAAAAAGGACATAAACCCACCATTTTTTGATGTTGAGTGATTCCGGGTTCTGTGGCCGTGGTCCATAGTTGGTGTTGATACCAGACGTTTCGCCCTCAACTGCGGAGGGCATCTTCAGTGGCGAGTGCTTCTAGGCGTGTTTCCTGGTCGGAAGCTCTACTTAGAGTAGAGCTTCCGACCAGGAAACACGCCTAGAAGCACTCGCCACTGAAGATGCCCTCCGCAGTTGAGGGCGAAACGTCTGGTATCAACACCAACTATGGACCACGGCCACAGAACCCGGAATCACTCAACATCATGATTACCGGCCGTGAAAGCCTGCATTCAACCACCATTTTTTGCCTATAATGACTGCAAATGTTATACTATGTTGTGTCTCGTCTTTTCACATAAATACCCTAGTTATTATTGAGGAGGTCCCGCGCCGTAGCCGAGTGGTTAAGGCAGGAAGCCTTGGCGCAGAGCTACGGGAGTTGCGTTCGTTCGAGTCTCCATGAGGGAAGAAATTATCTCGTGTAGTTTCGGCCAATATGGGACCGGTGCCTACCCTGCATCGTGAGACATTTGGGTAGCTACAATAAGTAGCGGCTCCAGGTTGAGAAGACCAGCTATAACGGCTGGGGAACCACATGTCACTCCTACACTGGCTGGATGATCATCTACCTCTGTGAATGACACATGTGGCGTGAGGCCAGCAGTCGACTGGTAGGCTAAGGGCCACAGTTATATTGAGGAGGCATTTGGTTTAAGCCGAAGGGGCAATATGTGGTCTCAGGAGGGTGCACACTAATAAAAACCCGAGAAATGCCATTTATTCCTGCCCAGCCAATTGCATCACGTCCTCGTCGGGCTCCTGGTGCAGGGGCGAAAAAGCGAGTCCCCGACACTTACAAATTGGGACTTACCAGCTAAGAGAGAAAACCCCAATAGAAAATCATCGACCCCCCAGGATTGCTGGAGGTTGGGCGTGGGTTGACATCCCTACCCCGTAAGAACAATACGTTCAGAAACCCAACATGCCTCGGAAAGTGTCGCAACGGAGGCTTGCTACCGCAAAATAGAAAATGATTGGAGGCAGAAGTTAAGGGAGGCCAAAAGCTCGAATTTGAGCCAATCAGCCATTGGATGGATGGATTTGGTTAAGCAATCAGACACACACTAATAGTGTCACATACATTCACGTGTGAACTATGGGGTAATTTACTTTAGATTCCACTTGCATTTTGATAATGAGATCTGGAGTGTGTGCTTCCATGCTACAAGGTATCAGGGGTACCCTCATCTTATGTTTGGTTTGTAGATTCTCACAAGAGAACTGTAGTTCCTGTACTGACTTTCCTGTACATTACTTACTTACTCACTGGCACTATCGAACCCGTAGGTTCATGACCGCGCGGACATAAGCTCTCCATACATCCCTATCCTGACTAATGTTTTCCAATCATTCGCTGTATATCTACTTCCCTCAAATCATAGTTAATGTTATTCTCCCACCTCACTCTTGGTCTACCAACCGGGCGTTTTCCCTCTGGCTTTCCTATAAGAAGCTTCCATGCAAGTCTTTCATTCCCCATACCTGCCACATGTCCTGCCCAACGCAGTCTACGAGACTTAACTGTTCTTATTATATCTGGCTTCCTATAAAGACCATGTAGTTCATTGTTATGTAGTCTTCTCCATTCACTTGTCTGTTCATCTCTCTTTGGTCCAAAAATTTTCCTAAGTACTTTATTCTCAAATACTCGTAATCTCCTTTCCTCCCTTAAAGTAAGAGTCCATGTTTCGCACCCAAATAGTATAACTGGTAGAATAATAGTTTTATATATTTTCATTAATATATTATATGTGTTTCCAGCAGCCGACGTGGAGACTGTGGGGTGAGGAGAAGGTGGAAGGTGCGATCTACACGGTGTACCTCAAGAAGGTGCGCTACCACCGACCCACCAAGAGCGTGTCCTCGGTAAGTTCTCTAAACCAGTCCAATATATTTGTATCTGTACACTCCCTTGGTGCTTGTCGACAGGATAGGCACTTATATCTGTATCCAAGTGCTATACTCTGCCCAATAGCTTTTCTCCTTCTGAGACTGTTTATTGAAATTACATTAATTTAATGTTTTAATTAGAGTCGCATGGAAACTCCTTGTAGGAAATAAAAGAAAACACCTACTTGGTAGACTGAGAATGAGGTGGGAGAATAACATTAACCATTATTGAGGGAAGTGGATTATACAGGATATGTATTATGGAGAGCTTATGCCATGCGCGACCAAGAACCTACGGGTTTGATATTGCCATGTCCACCGCTGTGGTCTCGAGGTAGCGCGCTGCCTTGTCACGCAGCGGGTCCGGGTTCGATCCCCGGTTGGGGCAGTTTTTCTAGGTGAGGTTTTAATCGGGGTTTTTCCTCACCTGTAAGACAAATGTCAGGAAAACTTTAAGGCCCAAACGGTCCCCGAAATCATATGGCCATCATCCTTATCATTATCATCATCATCCTTCACCGGTGTGGAAAGCAACGGGAAGCTACCACACCTACACAATTCCCTAGTAAAGCTGCAAGCATAGCATGAAAATGCTATGATTGCAGTGAAGGACCTGCCTTCGGGCAGAATTACTATGGATGGATATATATCATCATCTGCCTTTCAAGTATTAGGCCCAGTGGCCCGTTACGGTCTCCCGCCATCTCCGAAAAGGTCGACCCACAGATCTTCTGCCTCGAGGAATGTAGTCAAGAATTTGTTTTGGTATTCTGTGACGATCCATGCGCTGAATATGGGCTAGCCAATATTAATAATATATTAATTAATTAATAAGAATAGTCAAGTCTCATAAGCTGTGGCAGGGCATGTGGCATGAATGGGGAATGAAAGAGGGACATGGAAACTTCTCTGAGTGAAAATGCCCAATTGGTAGATGAAGAATTGCATAGCAGAATAATGTTAACAGTTACTTGAGGGAAGTAGATTATAAACAAGTAAAGTGATCCCACAACAGGCCCGGAGACCCTTGGGGTAGTAGGATGTTAAGGCTCCCACTTTTTCTAGACAATCGGCACTTTATATCAGCCGGGTTGTCAGCCCTGCGTGACGGCCGCCTTTACCCCAGAACATGCGTCTGGTACTCATTTCCGTTAGAGGCTGAGTCGACCCCAGGGCCATAGTAGTGCCGCCAGAGGGTTTGGGTCAGTTTAAAAATCCTGACCCCAACGGAACTTGAACCCTCGACCCTCCAGCTTGTAGCTCAGTGCCTTAACCACTACGCTACGGCGTGCCCCCTGAAGTAGATTATACAAGGGTTAATTGGAAAACATTAGCTCAGGATACGGATGTATGGAGATCTTAGGTATTTACTAAGAGATCCACAGACAGTTTGTCAAACCTAATAAAAACAAAAATTGACAGTCGAGAAGTCTCCTTGAATGTTATTGCTATGGATCCTCTGTTGAATGTATTGAAGGAAGAAGTGAAGAAACTGTTCTTGTGGCAATACAGTGTTCACACCCTCCCAAAGGGAATGAATGGTGCCTCATGGTGAGAAGATCAGTAGTTTTACTTGTGAAGTTTTCAGGTTGTAGACCAGTGTATCTGTTGATGTCACACAAAGGTATTAAAGTTGGGATAAACCCAGTTTATTTATGTGAGCTGACATTGATGTGTGCACAATCAATAAACACTTATGACACACTCCACTCAGCCCATTATCAGATAACCTAACACTTTCAAGGTCATCAATACATTTCCACCTCTCAAGGTCACACTCACCGCTGTGTCACGCAGAGGGCCCGGGTTCGATCCCCGGTCGGGGCAGTTTTTCTGGGTGAGGTTTTTATCGGGGTTTTTTCCTCACCTGTAAGACAACGGTCCCCGAAATCATATGGCCATCATCAGCATGATCATCCTTATCATCATCATCATCCTTTACCGGTGTGGAAAGCAACGGGAAGCTACCACACCTACACAATTCCCTAGTAAAGCTGCAATCATAGCGTGAAAATGCTGTGATTGCAGTGAAGGACCTGCATTCGGGCAGAATTACTATGGATGGATGGAAGGTCACACTCTTTGCTGTTTGACTTATTTTCTCAATATCATGACACCAAAAGTAGTGACATCTGCAGAGTGGCTAGTTGAGGGCTAGCAAACAATGATCTTCATGGGGAATTGGTTGTAATAGCAGTTAAGTCTTGTAGACTGCATGTAGCACGATCAAGAAATGCAAGAGGTGCACAGATAACCAGAGGGAAAGCGGCCAGTTTAATGAGGTGGAAGAATAACATTAACTATGATCTGAGGGAGGTGGATCATACATGGATAACATTGAAGGTATAGGCAAAGAGAACATAAAACATAGAATTCAATTGAGTAGCAAAATAATATCATCATTAAATTCCATATGGTGGATATGCATATTTGGAAAGACACAAAAAAATATATTGGTAAAACATTGGTGGAATCTGTTGCAATTTTTTTTAAATGCCCCAGGTTTGTCTTTCGACATTCCTGGTTTCTCTCCTGGCATGCGCATACTTGTAACCCACTCCTGAGTTTGGGGCGCCTGGAAGGCGGGGTTACGTTGCCCCGATGATATGATGGGTAATGATGATGATAATGCTACACCAGGAGAGCCCCTAATCCTAAGCTTAACCTAAGATGAATATGAATGATGATAATTGCGATGGCCGTATGATTTTGGGGACCGTTTGGGCCTTAAAGTTTTCCTGACATTTGTCTTACAGGTGAGGAAAAACCTCGATAAAAATCTCACCCAGAAAAACTGTCCTGACTGGGAATCGAACCCGGGCCCGCTGCGTGACAAGGCAGCACGCTACCCCGAGACCACAGCGGTGGGAAGTGAGGTATGGACAATCAATAAGTACCACAAGAATAGACTAATAGCTCTAGAAATGGATTATTTATGCAGAAGTGCCAGAAAGTCTAAATTAGAACATGTCACAAATAAGGAAATTAGAAACATAATGGAAGCAGAAGAAAGCATAATTGAAAGAATTAAGGAGAAGGAATTAAAATGGTTAGGACATGTTTTAAGAATGGAAAATTAGCGATGGCCAAAACAACTACATCAATGGCAACTGAGCAAAAAGAAGAAAACAGGGAGACCAACGTTAACATGGAAGGAAAGCATGAGGATAGTAATGCAAGCAAGAGGGCCAAGTGTTGAAGATGCCCAAGATCGTAGGCTTTGGAGGTTTGACACGGGAAGACAGCAGCAGCTGTAAAAACCCGAAGATAGATAGAATTATACAGGGAAGAAAAACATTAGCTCAGGATATGAATGTATGGAGAGATTATATCCATGCAGGCATTGATCTCGAGGTTTGATAATGCCAGTAGATGGCTCCAGCCTACCAAATGAGGGTGACACTGGTGCTGGTGCAGTATGCCCACTTTTTTCCTCTTATCGCAAACTAAACACAAATTCAACAAACTTTGATGGCAAAATTCTAGCAATTTTCTTAAGTTTACAAAACCTTTTATATCACATCCAAAATTTTACAAAAGTTGTAATTCTATGTGACTCCAAAGCAGCCATTCTTGCTATAACACGAGACACAACACCCAAAAGCATCAAAATTATTGAATGTTACAAGATAATAAAACAGTTATCCCGTCTACATAAAAAAGTTGTACTTCGATGGATACCGACCCATTGTGGAGTGACAGGCAATGAAATAGCCAATTTTCTGGCCAAGAAGGGTACCAAAATTGTTTCGAACCCAACTTCTACTCCAGTTTCCCTTCACTCTATCAAAAGAATTATCTCAAATAAATACATCAATAAACTTAGAGAAGAATACACCACCAAAACATCTGGAAAGGAATGGAAAAATCTACAAGCTTATGACATTACTACGTTACAAAGAAAATCTGCAGTAGCAACATTCAGACTGCTAACGGGACATGACTGCTTGAATAAACACCTACACAGAATTGGCATAACAGATTCACCTAAATGCCCTTTTTGCAATTTAAATGAAGATATGGAAAGAAACCATCTCCTCGGTTGTCCAGCTTTTGTAGAAGAGACCAGCCTTTCTGCTAAATATTGGAGCGAATGATTTCATTATCAAGTGTTCAACATTAGATTCCAACCAAGTAGCCATAATGCCAGTGGGGTGAATTAGCAAGTTAATGTGTTGATGGTTGTGTTTTAGGACTCTGACGATGAGATCTCTCACTTGGAGTGGGAGACGGTGCGCGTGAGGTTTGTGAAGGCCGGGACGCTGGAGAAACTGGTGGAGAGTCTCGCTACAGACGATGGAGAGTTGGAGTCAACATACATCAATGTGTTCCTTACAACTTACCGTACCTTTGCAACAGCCAAGCAGGTGCTGACACTCCTGTTGGACAGGTACGAACAGCTGGCCAACAACAAGCTGGACCTGCCCGACATGGTGATGGAACAGCATCGCAAGTAAGTATTTTCTGCCATTACTTATTTTAGGAATTCTCACTATGAGGTATATTCATTAAGGTAGAATATTTTTATCACTCACCTCATATTGTTCTTCTTATTTGATTATAAACTAGTTTCGGAACATAGTTTCTGTTCCATCCTCAGTATCGTCACGACCGTTGTTCTGTCGTCTTGAAGAGCTGTCCTCCTCTCCTTCCATTGGCTGACTGAAAAACCTCGAAACCAGGTCATTCTCACCGGGAAATTCAAAGTTCATTAATTTATTCTTTTCGTTCTTTTGAATGTAGATCTTTTCCCAAACAGTAAGTTCTTTTGGTTTTTCTATTTGTTTTAATAATTTAGCTTCTTTCTCGATATCGACATGGTGATGGAACAGCATCGCAAGTAAGTATCTTCTGCCATGTTCCACCAGATCTGGATGCCCACTTTGCAATCCATCTTCCAATCCTTCATGTGTTTTCCTCTCTGATGCTTTAGGAGTTACTGCAGAAGTGGCCATTTTGAAATAACTGAAATCCCAACATATTCTGTGTATGAATAAAACAATGCTTATTTAATCTCTTAAAATAGTAATTATATATTCAAAGTTAAAATTGGGCGGTTGAAAATGAATGACAAGATCATTTGAAAACTATAGTTACCGTGTTTGAAAAACATGAAATATGAGGTAAGATGTTAAAATGACTCATTAATTTAGTAATTATATATTTTTAAGAGTCTCTTCTTTTTCTTCCTTCCAAGTATTAGGCCAAGGCCTGTTACGATCCTATACAAAATTTTCCCTCCAGGGTTTCATAGGACAGCCCAGTGATCTTCGTCCTCTTGGTATATAATTATAAACAGCTTTGGGGATGCGATTTGAACTCATTCTTTCAAGATGGTGTTTCCAATTTAGTTGGTACTGTTTAATATATTCCAAAATTGGCGTAGTCTTCAATTCTTTTAAGATATCGGTGTTCCTTTTCCGATCCCATCTGGTGTAACCTGCTGTTCTGCGCATGAATCTCATTTCACAAGCCGCTGTTCTGCTTTCATGTTGTCTTTTTAGTGTCCATGCTTCACTACCATAGGTCAACACTGGTCTAGCCAAAGTGTTGTATAAACATAATCTGGTGTTTTTTTGTAGAAGGGATGGTTTCATAACTTGATTAATAATTCCCAAACTTTTATTATAACTAGTAATTTTTCAGGGATTTTCTTTTCATCCCAGATAGAGAGATAATATCCAAGATATTTAAATTGATTAGATCTCTCTAAAATGTTATTGTTTAGAGTCTCTCATATAGACATGTGCTAGATGATTATAATTTTATTTCCTTTAAATTTGAAGAGAAAAATTTTCGCCTAGACCGGGACTCGAACCCGGGACCCTTGGCTTTCCGGGCCAAGTGCTCTACCAACTGAGCTACCGAGGCGAGTTACGATCTAGACGCAAATTTTTCTCTTATATACGTTGTAATTCCCTATCGCCAAATGCATAGCTCAGTTGGTAGAGCACTTGGCCTGGAAAGCCAAGGGTCCCGGGTTCGAGTCCCGGTCTAGGCGAAAATTTTTCTCTTCAAATTTAATTTATCTTTCATTGAGAAATGTTAAATTAATAATAAAAACATTATTTCCTTTACTTTGAGTGTTAGAGAACAAACTTGATTTTCTTGTACTCCTAAAGGTAACATCAATGAAAATACAGCCATACATCTAGTTTGTTTACATTACAACTGGAACTTAGCCTGGGATGTAGTGTAATGTGCGATACAGAGTGAGTTTGTGTTTGCAGGACGTTGGTGTTAGCACTTCACGTGTGGCTGGATTCGTTCCCCGAGGACTTCAGAGCTCCTCCCACTCACCCCACCCTCCACCAGCTG
Source organism: Diploptera punctata (assembly GCA_030220185.1). NCBI lineage: Eukaryota > Metazoa > Arthropoda > Insecta > Blattodea > Blaberidae > Diploptera > Diploptera punctata. The sequence goes on along the minus strand of JASPKZ010002301.1, from coordinate 220,234 downwards.
CTCTACTTCTGTCGCCAACACTTGCCAGACTCGGAGCTAGAAGTGAAAGTGAGACATCGACTCGACAGGTTCAACCGGGAGGACCAGATGCTCGGTGAGTTACATTGTTGCTGAGGAACTCCGCTGCTTCCCAATAAATATTCAATACCGAGTTCTACATTAGTATGGTGTAATACTTCACAAATTGTGTTCCATATCTTCTTCTTCCTTCCATGTATTAGGCCAAGGCCTGTTACGATCCTATAGAAAATTTTCCCTCCAGCGTGATCCTTCCGGGAAATTCTTATATAAGACTTGAAAGCATAATAATAGTCCCTTCGATTGGTTGCTGGCCAAAGGAAGGCAAGACCAGTGATGGGGCTGCCATCTTATAGCCTCTGGTCAGGCTTTTGTGGAGAAGAAAAGAAAATAAAGGAAAGAAGAAATGGAAGAAAGGAAAGACTCCTTAGCCCTCGGATGCCCTAATAGCGTCGGGGTCGAAAAAACAAGAGTTAACCAAGAGAGGTTAGATAGTAAAGTTAGAAGAGTGCAAAACACAAGTAAGTGGAAGAAATGTTTTGCACAGCTTGGGCACCTTGTGGTCGCCATCCACATATCCCCTAGATGAGGACATAATGGCATAAGCCAATGTTGAGCCATAGCCTCTCTCTTCTGAGGAGCCACTAGTCAAAGTTAATTTAGTTATCTTATTTGCCCATAGATGTCAGGAATGGAATATGGTGAACACACCGACTTGGTGAGACATCTAGCAGGCAACTAAGGTATTTCTAGGACTATATTTAAATTAATATTGGGAAGTAAACATTATGAGGTTAATATTGTTTAATCTTTCTTCACTCACCTCATACTTCTTAACTCCCATGCATACTCGAGTTAGAAGGATAGAGGCCGTTGGACATCAGTTGTGAACGTAACACAGCATTGAGAATGTCACAAATGAAGTGACGAAACTCGAGTGTGCTTGGGAGTTAAGAAGTATGAGGTGAGTGAAGAAAGATTAAACAAAATTAAAATAAACCTCATAGTGTTATAACTTAATTATGAGGTTATATCATTAATAGTGACAGAGAACATATTTTTAACGACTCACCTCATATAATTTCAAATTTCTTTGATACCGTGAGTGGAATCCATGACTGAAGAGGGACAAGATATTGTTTGAAGCTGTTGGTATCAAAGAAATTTGAAATGATATGAGGTGAGTTGTTAAAAATATGTTCTCCACTTACTATTAATGATATAACCTCATAATGTTTACTTCCCAATAATAATTTAAATATATATTGCCATTATGAATTCTCTTATTTATTTTCTCTTTAGTTTCATTATTACTTGTGTAGGTGTTCAGATATAGCATTAAGGGTTAATCATATTGATAGCAATGTGTGTTGTTGTTTACAGATTCATGTGTGATGTATCCTGCCTCCAGCCTGCCCTGCTACAGTCCCACAGGACTTGCTAACGGACATTCCCCTGTAGCAGTACCACCACCGTATCTGTTCCCTGACATCCCTGAGAGACACTTCGCAGAGCAGCTCACCAGGATGGACATGGTGAGTTACATATTGAAAAGAAGGAGTTTGCTGTATTTAAATTGTCTCATGATGTTAATTCTCATTGTAGAATTTTGTTTAAAAGCAATATTTGTAATTGTTTTTATGAATTCAGCCACTTTCTAATTTCCCTCATTTGCCATTAACTGCCCATTTCCATTATATAATGCATTTCTATGTGTGAACATATATTTAGTTTTATTGATATTTACTTTCAGTCCCAATTTCTTAGTGTTATTCGATAGTTTGTGTGTTGACCCTTAGTATCTCCTAACAATACATTGTCAGCATAAACTAACAGCTGATTAATACCTTTGCACCGTATAGGTGCTGGATCAAACCGTTATTGTTGATAACTATTTTGATTGGAAAGCATAGATTGTTCAAATTGTGATATCTTTGCCTGGGCCCATAGAGGCAAAGAGGAATTCAACTTTCTTTACTAAATTCTCCCAATACGTAATGTTTTCTGAGTTATAAAATACAATTGTGGAAGCTTGGGATAAAGGAACTAACACACGCTTGAGCAAGCTTTTGGAATTTGACTTTGATATCTGACTTATGCTAACTACTGAATGAATAGGCATAGAGTAAGTAAAAAGCACAACTAAAGCTTTTAATGCGAGTCAAAATATAGTCAGATATAATATAAAGATAAATAAATAAATATTCAATTTACAAAGAAAAGAAATCATAGTAGATCATCTATACAAAAAGAAAATATGATATAAATCAACATACATACATACATACATACATTATCACTCACTCTAGTCCAGCCTCGGGTTGGGGGAAATACTGTCCTAGCGTCCCCACCCTGACTTACTGGACTAAACAAACAAAACCAGCTCTCCTGAGCTGCTCTGACCAGACTCCAATGGTGACTAAATAGATGATGATCCGATGTTACAAAACACAGCTATTTATTTATGAGAGTTCACAGGGAGAGGGGGAATGCGCAATAGCACAGGGTGCACACTAGGAAGGGAAGGGATAGATAGGAAAGCATTTGGCACTGTTCATGAAGATGACACTCGAAATGGAGACGCGATGACGTATAGTTTGCGCAGTAAGACGTAATTCCTGTATCGAAATGTCCATTTCGATACACCTTTTTTATCGTCTAAAGATTTGATCTGATGCTATAGCGCATAGTAGATGAGATAATGCATCTTCTTGCATTAACCCTTTGGAAAATATGTGAAAACTGTTTGCTAAGGGTTGAAGTTGTGATGTTTTTATAGGAACTGTTCAAGAAGTTGGTACCCGCACCAATGTCTGGGTGCCATCTGGTCACGTCGTGATAAGAACCGCAGCCATGAGGCTGCCACGGTGCTGGCAACTGTGAATCAATTCAATGCAGTGTCTCTACGTGTCATCAGCACCGTTCTAATGGAACCCGACATGCGGCCGACTGAACGTGCCAGAGTTATCTCTACCTGGATAGACATTGCTCAGGTAATGTTGATATTTCTACAGTCCTATTTTTTAATTAAAATGAAGTATGTAAGTTGCAATGGGATATTGAGCGTAAGAATTTTATCAAATTTAAAAATAGATAGTGGAATAATAAAATGTAGAATAAAATTATTTATACCTCACATCACGTCTTCTATTTAGACCGGTTTTGTAACCTTACCTGGGTGAGGTTTTTTCTGGGGTTTTTCCTCACCTGTCAGAAAGCTTAGGGCCAAATGAAAATCATCTGGCCATCATTATCATCCTTCACCGGTGTGGAAAGCAACGGGAAGCTACCACACTTATAATTCCCTAGTACAGCTGCAAAGCATAGCATCAAAATGCTACGATTGCAGTGAAAGACCTGCCCTCAGGCACAATTACTATGGATTGTGACCTTAGTGGTTATGTCTTCAGTTTTTTGAATGTGGATTTTTTCCCATACAATGAGCTCCTTAGGTTCTTCTATTTGTTTTATTAAGCTAGCCTTTCTAAAAATCCACTTTCAAAAAACTAAGAAAGAAAAATTAATGAATTTTGAAATTCCTGGGGAAGTTGATTTGATTGGGAGGTTCATGGGTTCACCAACAGATGGAGTAAGAAGCAGTGCTTCAGGATGACAGAACATTAGTCATGTAACTACTGAAGATGAAACCACATATGTTTTGAAACTGGTTTAATTAGAAGAGAGGATATGAGGTGAGGTAAAAATAATTTTATTTTAAATTAAACCTCACAGTGATATTTCCTATAATAGTTCAATATTGGAATAATTTTGTTAATATATTGAAATTGCAGGAGCTGCGGGTGCTCAAAAACTTCTCGTCTCTGAAAGCGATAATCTCTGGTCTGCAGTCCAACTCTGTCTACAGGTTACAGAAGACGTGGCAAGTCCTTCCGAGAGAAAAGGTAAACCAATAAGTGAAATGTATTTTGATGCAAACAGGGTCAAATAATCCTCTAGGATTAAGTAGAAATATTGATAAAATCCTCTTTCATTCTTACTTTTCCATTAAACATACTTTTGTATTTATGATAATAATAATAATATAATCGTGCAAATTGCGCTAATGACATTGTCACTTTGGAACACAATTCCAGATGATATCTTGTACACTTTAGTCCACACAGTTTACTTCAATTTGATGGTAAGTGACATTCACTTTGTGGACTGCATCTGGTGCCTTAGTTCCACACCAGCTCCTATCAGCGTACCGTACAATTCTTCAGGAATGCCATCCCGCTTCTGTCTTCTCTCTTGCATCTGTTGTTCGTAAGCTTTAGTGGGTGGCAGGTAGTAGTGCATTCTGAGGTCTTCCAGGAAGACAGTACATAGACCAGTCTCGAGGGAGTGAATTTAGAGACTGCTAGAATTTTCTTTAGATACGAGGCCTTGACGCTTTCCCAGATTTTTAAGTCATTTATCTTCAGATGTTCCCAAACTATCTCTATCCCATATGGCATTATTTTTGCATTGGAGAGTTGCACAGCTGTGTCTATTGACAGTAGGGCAGGTGATTTTATTTCATTGATGGCTCTTAGAGCCGCTGCTGCTCTTTCTCTGACTTTTGGATTTATGATGCTAATTTTAGTACTAGCAATTTTGACCCTAAAAGAACCATATAATTAAATTTTAACACTCGCGATGATCTGCAAATTATCAATTTGTAAAGAAAAATGAATGACTGAACTGGGATTTGAACCTGAACCTACAGCTTTGTATGCTGACTGTTACACCAGTCGAGGCTTCTGCAGCAAGCATCAATTTTCCTCTCTTTATATACTATTCTCTTGTCTGATGCACCCTAGAAATCACTTTTTAAGAGCAAATAATTCTCAGTCTTCAGTTTGTACTTTGGCTGTTGTTTTGTTAATTCAGTGTTTATTCCTACATCCGTTTCAGCACATGTTGCAGATTTTTCTACTTGTTCATTTTTAACATTCCTAAGGTGTTTCTTCACTCTGGTTTTCAAATTAATTTTTTTTTTCCTATTTAGATTTTATTACAATCTTTGCATTTTATCTTGTAAATATCTGATTTATTTTATTCTTCTATCTTCTCATTTTTGTTGGATTTTATTATTTTATTGAGGTTAAAATAATTTAATTTTTTTTGGTGTCAATCGTATGTTGAAATTTAAAAAAAAGTTCTTTCACAAGATGATGTGTAAAACTTCTTGAATTGCCTTCTTTTTCATTTTGTAATGTATTTTCATTAATTAATTTTTGTGTTTTGAACTTTTCCTGTGTATCATGCTTTCTTTAAATCCATTCTGTTTTGCTAGTTTAATACTTACTTACTTACTCACTGGCACTATCGAACCCGTAGGTTCATGGCCGCACGGACATAAACTCTCCATACATCCCTATCCTGAGCCAATGCTTTCCAATCATTCCCTGTACAATCTACTTCCCTCAAATCATAGTTAATGTTGTTCTCCCACCTCATTCTTGGTCTACCAACTGGGCGTTTTCCTTCTGGCTTTCCTACAAGAAGTTTCCATGCACGTCTTTCATTCTCCATATGCGCAACATGTCCTGCCCATCGCAGTCTACGAGACTTAACTGTTCTTATTATATCTGGCTTCCTATAAAGACCATGTAGTTCATTGTTATGTAGTCTTCTCCATTCACCTGTCTGTTCATCTCTCTTTGGTCCAAAAATTGTCCTAAGAACTTTATTCTCAAATATTTGTAATTTCCTTTCCTCCCTTAAAGTAAGAGTCCATGTTTCGCATCCATATAATATAACTGGTAGAATAAAAGTTTAATACATCTTCAGTTTAACGTTTTTTTGAAAGGAGTTGGGACATCAAGAGTCTCTGCAATGCATAATAGCATGCATTTCCAGAATTGAGCCTATGTTTAATTTCTTTGTGCATCTCATTACTATTTGTGATTATTGTTCCTAGGTATTTGAAGATTTTATTACAATCTTTGCACTTTATCTTGTAAATATCTGATTTATTTTATTCTTCTATCTTCTCACTTTTGCTGGATTTTATTATTTTATTGAGGTTAAAATAATTTAATTTTTTTTGGTGTCAATGGTATGTGGAAATTTAAAAAAAAGTTATTTCACAAGATGATGTGTAAAACTTATTGAATTGCCTTCTTTTTCATTTTGTAATGTATTTTCATTAATTAATTTTTGTGTTTTGAACTTTTCCTGTGTATCAATCTTTCTTTAAATCCATTCTGTTTTGCTAGTTTATTACATATTCTTTTTCTTTATTTTAATTCTCTCAGTTCATGGGTTGGTTGGTATCTAATGTGGAGCACTTGATAATGAAATCATTCGCTCCAATATTTAGCAGAAAGGCTGGTCTCTTCTACAAAAGCTGGACAATGGAGGAGATGGTTTCTTTCCATATCTTCATTTAAATTGCAAAAAGGGCATTTTGATGAATTTGCTATGGTGAAGGTGTTTATTTAGACAGTCATGTCTTGTTAGTAGTTAGAATTTTCTTTGTAATGTAGTAATGTTGTCTTCTTGTATCTTGTAAGCCCATGTTTTCCCTCAACAGAGATTCAGGTGCTCTCCCCCTACAGGGAAGAATTTGAACCATACTAATTTAGTTATACTTGTTTTTCGTATAGATGTCACTTGAGTGGTCCGTGGTCAGCATTCTGCCTCATACTGACATCTAGGAAACCAAGGTAGTACTAGGATGGGAAAATTCGGTAACTCTTGCTTAGAGGCCTTTCATTCAGGCTTAAGGATCTTTTACGAGCCTGAAAATATCAGACTCGGGACCCACGGTGTAAAGTCCCTCCCGGAGAACTTGCTCCTTGGATTTTTCCATCCTAAAAAATTCATCGACCGCGGCCGGGTTTGAACCCGTGACCCTCGGGACCAGAGGCAAGGAGCATAACCACTAGTCCACCGCGGCCGATAGTAATGTTGTAAGTTTGTAAATTTTTCCATTCCTTTCCAGATGTTTTGATGGTGTATTCTTCTCTAAGTTTATTGTTGTATTTATTTGATGCGATTCTTTTGATAGAAACTGAATTAGAAGTTTGTGTGTGTGTTTACTAATCTATGTGTCAGACTATTTCTCCGTTACCTGGTGTTCAATTGATGCAAACATGTGGGATGTTGCTACATAGTTGTTGCTTGTCGTTTTTGTCTTCTTAAACATTTGTACTAACTACTGTGAGAATTATGGAGTGTTTTATTTTATATATATTTGAAGTCAAGGAATGCTAAGTTGAATTTGTGTTGACAGGTGGAGTTGTTTGAAGAGCTGGCGCGTATATTCAGCGAAGATAACAACAGGTGGGCTCAGAGGGAGCTGTTGATGAGGGAAGGTACAGCTAAGTTTGCAGATACAGTCGGAGAGAACGACAGACAACTGCAGAAAGTGTTACAGCGACAACTCAACAACAGCGGAGTAAGTGCATCTTCATGTTCTGTACAGATCTTACTCAAAATAACACACACCATATCATTTATCCAGTTTTTTTTGGTTGAAATTTTGTTTTAAAAACAGAGCTGCATAGGAACGAAGTAGAGTATTATAGCATTTAATATAAGGGAGTTAACATTATGTTTTATTTACCCTCATGGCAAGTTTATATAAAAATGATGTTTTTATTATTAATTTAACATTTCTCAATGAAAGATAAGTAATAAAAATATATTTGAAGATTATATTTCATTGAGAAATCTTAAATCAATAATAAAAACATCAATAAAAATATAATTTATATAAAAATATCTAATCTGTTTATATTTGAAGAGAAAAATAGATAAGAATCAAATAAATCGTGAATTATTCTTACCTCATACTTCTATGTTTTTTAAACACAGCACTGCAGTATCAGCGACCATGTCAGCTGTTTTAACGATTGTCAATTTTTTATTTTGCTAGTAATTATCCAAACTACCATGTGGTGTTCTTTTGAAAGAGTCATTTTCTAAACTGCCATCTGTTGTAGTTTTGAAGAACTTTATAATCAAGCCTGGTTTGTCATTCTTTAAAAATGCAGCACATGGCAGTTTAGAAAATAACTCCTTCAAAAGAATACCAGATGGCAGTTTGGATAATTACCAGCAAAAGAAAAATTGACAGTCATGAAAACAGCTGATAATGGTCGCTGATACTGTGGTGCTGTGTTTAAAAAACATAGAAGTATGAGGTAAGAAGAATTCACGATTCATTTGATTCTTATCAATTAAACCTCATAATGTTAAAAATTCCCAAATTCATTATAATAATAATAATAATAATAATAATAATAATGATTTATTTATTCTGGCAGAGTTAAGGCCATAAGGCCTTCTCTTCCACTCAACCAGCACAAATACAAATAAATATTTGACAAATATATTAAAAGAAAAATATATGCTCAGATTGGGGTTTGAACCCAGGACCTTTCGCACTCTAGGCGAATGCTCTACCAACTGAGCTACCTGAGAAACTCCAATCTAAATGCAAATTTTTCTCTTATATACGCTGATAATTCCCGTGCACTAAATGCTATGAAACCTATTATTGAGCCTATGTTTAATTTCTTTGTGCATCTCATTTCTATTTGTAATTGTTGTTCCTAGGTATTTGAATTCAGCCACTTCTTCAAAATTTCCCTCATTTGTCATTAACTTGCCATTCCCATTTTAATAATAAAGTGTGTGAGCCACATAATTAGATTAAGAAATGTAAAGGTGCACTAATTGTTCTTCAGTAAACATGAAGTGAACTGTGATTGCAGCACATCAGCCACGGCACAATCCCGTACCTCGGCACATTCCTCACAGATCTCACCATGATAGACACGGCCATCCCCGACCTGGTGGCTGACGGACTCATCAACTTCGACAAGAGACGGAAAGAGTTTGAAGTGCTTGCACAGGTAATACCAACATTACAGTATGTTCTAGAGTGATAATCTTTTAAACTTTTTATTACTTTTTTTTTTACTTTTGAGGGCCTCTCCACGTTTCAGCGGTTTCGCTGTATTCCCATTCGCCATTCTTGCCGATCACGCCATTCATCCTCCTCCAGACCTCGGTCGTTCATCAATCTATGGATCTCTCCTCTCCAAGTTGTTCTTGGCCTGCCCCGTTTCCTTCTACCAGAAGGTGACCATTCCAAAAGAGTTTTGGGCCACCTATCATCCTCCATTCTCCTGACATGGCCATACCACTGAAGAGCCCGTCTTTCGATCCTTTCCACCACTGTCTCCTCCATATCCATCATCTGCCTCACTTCTTCTTCTTTCCAACTTAAACTTTTTATGACTATTTAACTCATGCCCCAAATGGGAGTCAATGACCAATCACGTTTCAATGATTTCTGTTTTACAACCAATCAGAGTCGTGTTTCACCAAAATATTTATCAGTGTTATAATTACCATATTAAAGAAAGCTCCTCCTTACAATATTGCGTTCCTTTGGCAATAAATAGTATGATCTGGTTGCAGTGATAAACAAAAGAAGCAGTAGAAGCGTACCTATCGTTTCTCATTTGTTTTCAAACATCGCCGTTTGCATTAAATATATAAATATTTTAAAATAACTATATTTAAATAATGATTTGTAAGTAAACAGCTTAATTTTATTCGTTAAATAGTCCTAACAAATGCCACTCTTGATTTCCAAATTATCTAGATAAATTGGAAATCACTCGTGGCATTACTTATGAAAATACAATACAGAATAACATTATGAGGTTCTACTTAATAAATAAGTTTGGTAATTAAGTTATTTGGTCTCTCTTATGGTTGTTTTTGTTGAACATATGTTTCAAGGCTTCTGAGCCCCATCTTCAGCAATTACAAACTGATTTTTCTGAAGTCGTCTGCCCTCATTCATATGGGAAAAAAATCTACATACAGAAGAACAAGGAAAGAATTATGAATTTTGAAATTCCCAGAGAAAGGAGGGTCATTAGCAAGTTAATTGGACCACAGGCAGAGGGAGCAGGAGTCAAGAATCAGGGCCAACAACTTGAGAAAAATCAGTCTGTAATCGTTGAAGATGAGGCTCACAAGCCTTGAAACATATGTTCAACAAAAATAACCGTAAGAGGTAAGAATAAACAAACCGAATATCTTAATTATTAAATAAACCTCTTAATGTGGACTAGTGGTTATGCTCCTTGCCTCTGGTCCCGAGGGTCGTGGGGTCAAACCCGGCCGTGGTCGATGGATTTTTTAAGGATGGAAAAATCCAAGGAGCAAGTCCTCCGGCAGGGACTTTAAGCCGTGGGTCCAGAGTCTGAAGATTTTCAGGCTCGTAAAAGATCCTTAAGCCTGAATGAAAAGGCCTCTAAGCAAAATTTACCAAATTTTCCCGTCCTAGTACTACCTTGGTTTCCTAGATGTCAGTATGAGGCGGAATGCTGACCACGGACCACTCAAATGTCATCTATACAAAAACAAGTGTAACTAAATTAATATGGTTTAAACTCTTCCCTGTAGGGGGAGAGCGCCTAAATCTCTGTAAAGGGAAAACATGGGCTTACAAAAAAAAAATGTTATTTCCGTGTCGGCTGGGAACAGCATGTTCAGAGAATGGAAGAAACAAAATTGCGCAAGATAGTACATCATTATAAACCGAATGGATTAAAGGATGTAGGAAGAGATGGAAGGAATCATTGTGAATTTGGAACAGACGAATCACCTAAACCTTGAAGTGATGATGATGAATGTTACTTCCTATTGTATTTTTAAAATAAGTTTGGTCTGGCTTCATCTTACCCCATAATTTGTTGTTTCTTGTAAGACATGTCTCAAAGTATTTTAGCTTCATGTTCAGTTGGTACAGATTGTTGCAACGCATTACAGTCTGTACCAACTGAAGATGAAGCTATGAAACACGTCTTACAAGAAACAACTAAGTATGAGGTAAGATGAAGGCAGACCAAACTTATTTATTTTTTAAACATTTCTGTGTTGTTTGTGTGTGTGAACAGATAAAGCTGCTGCAAGGAGCTGCAAATGTGTACAACCTGCCTGATGACACAGCGTTTGACCGCTGGTTTGACTCGATCCTGGTGCTGGATGATCGGGAAGCGTACGAGCTGTCGTGTCAGATAGAAGCTCCTGTAGCCTGTCAAGGTCAAGGCAGCACCGGCACCGCCCGGATGGATCACCGCCATAAACGCAAGTCGGGGTCAGTTACTTGGAATTATCACAAATAACATTTTATTTTTGTGTTAATTGCATTTTTTGAGTTCAGGTGTTCAAGAACCAAAGCTTTCTGTGAAGAGCATCTCTCTGAGGTTAATTATGTGGGTGATGCAGAACCTACTCTAACTGGCTCACTCTATTCAACATCATGTGATAACAACATATTTATTTTAAAAAAGTTTCCAGGAACAATTGAAAAATGAGAGCCTCAACTTACAGAAGACAGCAATGACGTGGCCTAGAGAGTTTGGTTCATGGATACCAGCCTAAATGTATCAGACTTTACATTCCACATCATGTTTTACATCGGCCGTGGCGGATTAGTCGTTATGCTCCTTGCCTCTGGTCCCGAGGGTCGCAGGTTCAAACCCGGCTGGGGTCGATGGATTTTTTAGGATGGAAAAATCCAAGGAGCAAGTCTTCCGGGAGGGACTTTAAGGCATAGGTCCCGAGACTGAAGATTTTCAGACTCATAAAAAATCCTTAAGCCCGAATGAAAAGGCCTCTAAGCAAAATTTACCAAATTTTCCCGTCCTAGTACTACCTTGGTTTCCTAGATGTCAATATGAGGCGGAACGCTGACCACATACCACTCAAAATGACATCTATACAAAAACATGTGTATCTAAATTAGTATGGTTCAAATTCTTCCCTGTAGGGGGAGAGCGCCTAAATCTCTGTTAAGGGAAAACATGGGCTTACAATACAATCATGTTTATATCTGTGACATTTGACCCATCTCATAGGCTGGCTACTGGTCAACATTTCTGGTCCTGGATTGGATTTCTGGTCAAATGATAGGCATTTTTCCTTAAAGGAAATTATTCCTGTTGTTGCCCATGGTCTGGAATTTAGGTTAAGTTTAGGTTAAGAACATCATGTGCCATAGCTGAGTGGTTAAGGCAAGAAGCCTTGGCGCAGAGCTACGGGACTTGCGCTGGTTCGAGTCCCCATGGGGGAAGACATTTTTCTCATGGAATTTCGGCCAGTATGGGACCGGTGCTCACCCAGCATCGTGAGGCATTTGGGTAGCTACAATAAGTAGCGGCTCCAGGTTGAGAAAACCAGCTATAACAGCTGGGGGACCCAACATGCTGATTACATGTCACCCCTACACTGGCTTATGATCGTCTACCTCTTTGATTAACACGTGGATGTGAGGCCAGCAGCCGGCTGGTAGGCCTAGGGCTTGGAGTTTTTTTTTTAGGTTGACAACTCTTCAGGTGTTTATTTGTCACCTATCATATAATTAGAGTAACATAACTCCACCTTGTAGGTGTTCCAACCTAAGAAATGGATTACAATTTTGCCAATGCAAGGGGAGAAAACAAAAAAATGTCATAAAAGACAATTAGGTGGCATGAGAAAAAAAAAAAGAATGTGACATTCTGATGCAACTTGAAAATGCGGAAGAATTTCCTTGAACTAGTGCTGGAAATGTCATAAAAATTATTGAAACAAAGAAAAGATTTCAGAAAATATTCTTCAAAATTTCCCTCATTTGTTATTAACTGTTCATTTACAGTAATTTCTATATGTGACAATATAATCAATGGTAAAGAGAAACATTTTTGCCTGAACAAGGAACTGAACCCCGTACCTTCAGCTTTCTGTGCTGATGCTCTGACCACTGAGCTAATTCGGGCTACATTTCTCTTACCTTACTCTCTTGGTCCATATATTTAAATTTATTGTCCACTGCTGTGGTCTCGAGGTAGTGCACTGCCTTGTCACGCAGCAGGCCCGGGTTCGATTCCCGGTCAGGACAGGCTCCTGGGTGAGGTTTTTTCGGGGTTTTTCCTCACCTGTAAGACAAATGTCAGGAAGCTTAGGGCCCAACGGTCCCCGAAAATCATCTGGCCATCATCGTCATCCTTATTATTATCACCATCATTCACCGGTGTGGAAAGCAACGGGAAGCTACCACACCTGTAATTCCCAAATAAAGCTGCAAATCATAGCATGGAAATGCTATGATTGCACTGAAAGACCTGCCCTCTATGGATGGATGTATACTTTCAACCCCAATTTCCTCTACAAAACAGTATAAAATCCTAGCAGGTTGTATGAATAATTTTTATTTTTATAGAATGTAAAAGTTTTTTCCTTGTTTTGTATGTAGTTGAATGAAGAGGGCAGGTACTTAGAATGGTTATCAACTTGAATGTTGTTGTGTTTGCAGGTTGGGTCACCGTAAAAACGACTCTATTGCGAGCACATCAAGCAGTTCCAGCAGCCAGTTCTACTGCGATCTGGACAGTCTGCCCTCCTCGCCACACAATTCTCTCGACAGGAAGGTGCGTAAATTTACTGATATGATGTGTTGATAGTAAGTTAAACATAAAATTGATAGGAATTCATACTGCGAGGTGTATTATCAAATATTGATTTATATGAGGAGACGTAAGAAAGATTTAATTTCACCATAAATTAAACCTCATAGTGATTAATTCCTATAAAAGTTAAATAAAATTAAACTGTTTACTCACAAATCATTATTTAACTATAGTTTTTTAAAAATATTTATGTATTTAATGTAAATGGCGATGTTTGAAAACAAATGAGAAACAGTTGGTACACTTCATTTGCTTCTTTTGTTCATCACTGCAACCAGATCATAATATTATTTGTTGCTAAAAGATCGCAATGTTGTAAGAATGTGCCCTAGTGGAGAAATTTATAACCAACATTATAGGTATTAATTCATTTCTGATGTCCTATGATGTAAATATGTCAATTATATTTTCCTGAATCATTTCCTGGAAAATGATACATTTAAGAAAATGCAAACAGTGGTTTCTTTTTTGTGGTATAATCAATTGCTACAAATGTTTTTATATTAACTCCCACATGCGCTATCAGCTGACATTCGTGCACTATATATACAATCTGATTGACTCCTTAAGAAATACGGCTGTCACTGCAAAATAATGCTATGACCAATTCAGAATGTTAAAAAAGGAGGTGCTTTCTTTATTATGACTATTTAACTCATGCCCCAAATGGGAGTCAATGACCAATCACGTTTCAATGATTTCTGTTTTACAACCAATCAGAGTCGTATTTCATGAAATATTTATCAGTGTTATAATTACCATATTAAAGAAAGCTCCTCCTTTTTAATATTCTGAACAGGTCTGACCATTATTTTGCAGTGACTGAGCCCGTGAGAAATACGGCTACCAGATTGTATATATAGTGCATGAATGTCAACACATGCTGCATGCGGGAGTTAATATAAAAACATTTGTAGCAATTGATTATACCATCAAAAAAAGAAACCACTGTTTGCACTTTCTTAAATGTATTTTTTTCCAGGTAACAATCCAGAAAAATATAATTGTCATATTTACATCATACATCAGAAATGAATTAATATACACTTTGATGTGTTTCATTATTTCTCCACTAGAGAGCATTCTTACAATATTGCGTTCCTTTGGCAATAAATAGTATGATCTGGTTGCAGTGATAAACAAAAGAAGCAGATGAAGCATAGCTATCGTTTCTCATTTGTTTTCAAACATCGCCGTTTACATTAAATATGGTTGGTTGGTATCTAATGTCGAGCACTTGATAATGAAATCATTCGCTCTCTTGCACTCCAATATTTAGCAGAAAGGCTGGTCTCTTCTACAAAAGCTGGACAACGGAGGAGATGGTTTCTTTCCATATCTTCATTTAAATTGCAAAAAGGGCATTTAGGTGAATCTGTTATGCCAATTCTGTGTAGGTGTTTATTCAAGCAGTCATGTCCCGTTAGCAGTCTGAATGTTGCTACTGCAGATTTTCTTTGTAATGTAGTAATGTCATAAGCTTGTAGATTTTCCCATTCCTTTCCAGATGTTTTGGTGGTGTATTCTTCTCTAAGTTTATTGATGTATTTATTTGAGATAATTCTTTTGATAGAGTGAAAGGAAACTGGAGCAGAAGTTGGGTTTGAAACAATTTTGCTACCCTTCTTGGCTAGAAAATCGGCTATTTCATTGCCTGTCACTCCACAATGGGCCGGAATCCATTGAAGTACAACTTTTTTATGTAGACGGGATAAATGTTTTATCATTTTGTGACATTCGATAATTTTGATGCTTTTGGTGTTGTTGTCTCGTGTTATAGCAAGAATGGCTGCTTTGGAGTCACATAGAATTACAACTTTTGTAAATTTTTGGATGTGATATAAGAGATTTTGTAAACTTAAGAAAATTGCTAGAATTTCGCCATCAAAGTTTGTTGAATTTGTGTTTAGTTTACGATAAAAGGAAAAAAGTGGACATACTGCACCAGCACCAGTGCCACCATCATTTGGTAGGCTGGAGCCATCTGTAAAAATATGTATCCATTCAGGAGCTGGGTATCTTAGATTTATCATTTCCAGTGACATTTGTTTTAAAATATATGGAGGAGTTTCAGATTTCTTGATGTCTTCTGTTAAATGAAGGTTATATTCGATTTCCAAAAATTCTAGAGGGTTGTTTCTCATCTGCACATTTTCTTTTGAATGTGGAAGTTGCAATTTCTGTTTGATTTCTTGTACAATGCTTAGGAAGCTTTGCTGAGATTTTAAACATACATTAAATATATAAATATTTTAAAATAACTATAGTTAAATAATGATTTGTGAGTAAACAGCTTAATTTTATTCGTTAAATAGTCCTAACAAATGCCACTCTTGATTTCCAAATTCTCTAGATAAATTCACTCCTCACTTCGTGAGTCGTGAATTTATCGATAATTTGGAAATCACTCGTGGCATTACTTACGATAAACTTGTTCGATAAATTTGAGGTGAAACACAATTGTGATTGGTTGTAATTAAAAAATCATTGAAATGTGATTGGTCATTGAATCCCATTTGGGGCATGAGTTAAATAGTCTCTTGAAATTAAACATCTATTTATTGTTTGTATTCACATTTTATCTTGAAAGAATCCTGATACAATAAATATTACAGGCCAGTTCACTGCAAGGTTGTGTTTTGTTGAAAACATGGTGTTTATTTAGTAAAAGTAATGAAATTTGAAATGAATATTGAGAAAGACTGATACATGTAAATGATTAATTTGACAGACATCTCCGTCGCAGATGTCATCATCATCGAGCAGTTCGTCGCTGCCGTCTCTAGACGTGTCGATGAGCAGCAGTAATACCGGTAACAGTACAACGAGCCGCACGCTGACCGTTCCAGGACAGTCTCCTCTCTCCAAACCACAGCACGACTTCTACATCATCCGCGTCACAGTCGAGACCAGTTCTGTCGAAACTGAAGGTATTGTAACACAATCACAACATCAAATTTCTCAAATAACGTTAAACTGAAAATATATAAAACTGTTATTCTACCAGTTATATTATATGGATGCAAAACATGGACTCTTACTTTAAGGGAGGAAAAATGATTACGAGTATTTTAGAATATAGTTCTTAGGAACATTTTTGGACTAAAGAGAGATGAACAGACAGGTGAATGGGGAAAACTACATAATAATGAGCTACATGGGAAAACCAATGCAGTAAGAGTCCTTTTAACTAATCCTGGAAATTGATTAAATGCTTAACACTTAAATTGGCAATGTATACATCAATTGGTTTAATTTATTTCATACTAGCTAATACCGAGCATGCACTGCTACGCCTAAATAAATGGAAAATTAATGTGCTTTTATGTTTAGTTGAATAAGTAAAAGGAAAAATAATTATAAATGTATATCCTAATTATTTTAAGATTCCCCGTGCTTATTACCCGGCGTTGTCTGGGAATCTACTTATCTTCTTGGCATAAATGAGCTAAAAGACAAAATTTGTTATTGTGAGTTATCCGTAAAAGAATACCCACCATGTGCTGCTATGCTTGTACAGGAATCTACGTACTTGTCTCGATCTTCTTGGCATCGTTGAAATCCATAAGAGATAAACATGTGCTGTCATAGATTTTATTGTAGAGCTTTTTGAGATATTCAATTCTGTGTACATTAATTTTGTGTATTTGTTATGGTTTAGGCAGCATAAGCCATTTAAACATCAAAACATCATTTAAACATCAAAAAGAAAAATTTTTCTCTTCAAATATAATTTATCCTTTAATGAGAAGTGTTAAATTAATAATAAAATCGTCAATAGAAGCCCTACTGGCTATAAAGTAGTGTTAAATTTGCAATAAATGTCTTCTTAACTAAGAAGCCACCATTTGCAAAGATAGAAGCTATGGTTTCAAGCATTTGGCGCGAGGGAATTACAACGTACATAAGAGAAAAAATTGCGTCTAGATCGTAACTCGCCTCGGTAGCTCAGTTGGTAGAGCACTTGGCCCGGAAAGCCAAGGGTTCCGGGTTCGAGTCCCGGTCTAGGCGAAAAAAAAAATTTTCTCTTCAAATATCAAAAAAGCTACTTTTTTTCACGTTTTCCACTACAAAGGGCGATTTTTAAGGGCATAGGAGTTGAGTATTACAACTCTCTTATAGCCTATGTTCATCCTGGGAATGTCCTGAACATTTTGCAAAAAGCCCCATCACAATCGGATTAATGGTATGGCCGCGCATAAAATACGAACAAACAAACCAATTAAGTTATGTAGATAGGAAATAACACTATGAGGTTCTTTAATATTGTTTATTTTTTATTATTTCACTCACCTCATACTTCATAATTCATAGCAGACCCTGGGTTTCTTCACGTAATTTGTGACATTGTCAATGCTGCATCACGTTCACAACTGACGTCCAACGGCCTTCTAGAAGGATAGAAGGCCGTTGGACGTCAGTTGTGAACGTGACGCAGCATTGACAATGTCACAAATTACGTGAAGAAACCCAGGGTCTGCTATGAATTATGAAGTATGAGGTGAGTGAAATAATAAAAAATAAACAAAAACAAACCAATGTTAATATTATTCGTTTTTAAACATTTTAATGATGGACAAATTATATTTGAAAAGAAAAATATACACCTAGACTGGGGTTTGAACCCAGGACCCTTGACTTTGTATGTCAATGCTCTTCCATCTGAGCATTGACATAGAAAGTCAAGGGGTCCTGGGTTCAAACCCCAGTCTAGGCGTATATTTTTCTTTTCAAATATAAAACAAACCAACATTCATTTTTATATATTAGATTTTTAATTAAACAGAAGAAAATTAATGAGTATAAATTACTATTTATATTTGTGTCAAATTACCCAATACATCTAATAATAACAGTCATACATGATTTTGTTTTCACTGTGGTGTGTCACTTTTAAATAACTGGCATGAAATATTAGTGTCTTGCCAATTTAAGGGTAAAACTGCTCAGCTACAGTGCAGGGCTCTTATTGAATTGTTTTCCCATGTAGCTCATTGTTATCTGTTCATCTCTCTTTGGTCCAAACATTTTCCTAACAAGTTTATTCTCAAATACTTGTAATATTTTCTCCTCCCTTAAAGTAAGAGTCCATGTTTTGCATTTATATAATATAACTGGGAGAATAATGTCATCTCATAAAATTTTGTGACCCTGTAAGCTATGCCAGAAGTGTTACCCATGCTAGGCAGGTTAAAGACAATACGTCAGGCTAAAAAGAGGTAAATTTTGCTTCAATCAGCTACATATTACCTCATACTTTGTTAGATTTGTGAGTTACCTCATAGTTACAATTGAACTGTCGTCAGCTCTTTCTGACTGTTGAATTGTTATCAGTTGGCAATTCTGGGTGTTGCTTGCTCTTCCCTCTTTAGGTCGACCTGTGAACTTGCAAATCAAATCCTTTTCCTTTTAACTAATTTTTTTGAAGAGAAAACATTTTGTTAATCCTGGAATTGAACCCAAAAGCTCTGGTTTTATACACCATGGACATTTGTTGTGTTGTTGCAGGAATAGTTTTGTACAAAAGCATAATGCTGAGTAACAACGAGCGAACTCCACAAGTTATTCGTAACGCCATGTTGAAGCTGGGGCTGGAAGGTAACCCTGAACTCTACACGCTGGCACAGGTGCTGCCCGAAAAGGGTGAGTCTCTCCTTTGTTACGACCAAGTTACATCTTTCCCTCATCTCATAGTAGTTGACTTCTTTTAGCAAATGTTTCTAAACAAATCTTCTGTTTTATCATATTGAGTTGGAATGCATCTACAAAACCAGGTTTCCATAAAAATCAATAAATATCAGGTGAGTCAACCAACTCATTAATAATTAAGATTATTTAATTCTTCTTCTTCTTCTTCCTTCCAAGTATTAGGCCAAGGCCTGTTATGATCCTATAGAAAATTTTCCCTGCAGCGTTTCATAGGACGGCCCAGAGATCTTCGTCCTTTATGGGAAATTCTCATCTAAGACTTGAAAGCATAATAATAGTCCCTTCGATTGGTTGCTGGCCAAAGGAAGGCAAGACTAGTGATGGGGCTGCCATCTTATAGCCTCTGGTCAAGCTTTGTGGAGAAGAAAAGAAAATAAAGGAAAGAAGAAATGAAGAAAGGAAAGACTTAAATTAATATTGGGAAGCTAAAGCTATTACTATGATAGAAATAAGTAAATTATGAACACAATTAAATTATTGTAAATCAATGAATTAGCTCAGTGGTCTGAGCATTAGCACGGAAAGTTAAGAGTTCAGGGTTCGATTCCTGGTTCAGGCAAAAATGTTTCTCTTTACCATTGATTTACAAAGGAAAGACTCCCTAGCCCTTGGATGCCCTAATAGTGTTGGGGTCGAAAAAACAAGAGTTAACCAAGAGGGATTAGATAGTAAAGTTAAGAGTCTGATATAGACTATTTAATTCAAATATGAAATCAATTTTATTGTATGGCTGTGAAACTTGGAAGGCTACAAAACAAATTGGAAAGAAATTGCAAATCTTTGTAAATCGTTGCCTGAGAAATATCTTGGGTATATGATGGCGTCTTGATGTCCCAACTCCTTTCAAAAAACGTTAAACTGAAAATATATAAAACTATTATTCTACCAGTTATATTATATGGGTGCGAAACATGGACTCTTACTTTAAGGGAGGAAAGGAGATTACGAGTATTTGAGAATAAAGTACTGAGGAAAATTTTTGGACCAAAGAGAGATGAACAGACAGGTGAATGGAGAAGACTGCATAACAGTGAACTACATCATCTTTATAGGAAGCCAGATATAATAAGAACAGTTAAGTCTCGTAGACTGCGATGGGCAGGACATGTGGCACAAATGGGGAATGAAAGACGTGCATGGAAGCTTCTTATAAGAAAACCGGAGGGAAAAGCCTAGTTAGTAGATCAAGAATGAGGTGGGAGAATAACATTAACTATGATTTGAGGGAAGTGGATTATACAGGTCCCGCGCCGTAGCCGAGCGGTTAAGGTAGGAAGCCTTGACGCAGAGCTACGGGACTTGCGCTGGTTCGTGTCTCCATGGGGGAAGAAATTTTCTCATGGTATTTCGGCCAGTATGGGACCGGTGCCCACCCAGCATCGTGAGGCAATTGGGTAGCTACAATAAGTAGCGGCTCCAGGTTGAGGAACCAGCTATAACGGCTGGGGGACTCGACATGCTAACCACATGTCACCCCTACACTGGCTTTTGATCATCTACCTTTGTGATTGACACATGTGGATGTGAAGGGCCAGCAGCCGGCTGGTAAAAGGGCAACCGCTGAAAAGTGGAAAGACCCTCAATCAGAATCGGATTATACAGGGAATGATTAGCGAGGTTAGGGATATATGGAGAGCTTATGTGCGCATGGCCATGAACCTATGGGTTCGATGGTGCCAGTGAGTTAGTTAGTTTAGTTATATAGTGGTTGGAGAATAAAAATCTTTGGAGAAGAATGAATCAAAATGAAATTTGTAAAGAAATTAAATGTAGAAGATGGAAATGGGTTGGTCATGTGTTAAGGAGAGGGAATGATGACATCACAAAAATGTAATTTGATTGAACCCACAAGGATTGAGGAAGATGAAGCTGAACAGGCAGGGATGAGTTGGAATGAAATTAAGTTAAGACGTTGGCAAACAACAGAGTGCATTGATGAGCTTTTATCAAGGCCCTATGCTTCCCAGTGGAGCGACCAGGACTACTACTACTTGTCCAGACTGTTGATTTTTACATTGCTGGCCCTGGATCTCCTACTTCTGCAGGGCTAGCAATGTAAAAATAATCAGTCTGGACAAGCTGAGAATAAAACAGAAGTTTTTTTTTTAAAAAACATGTCCTAAAAGAACTCCACTACTGTGAGGTAACATGACAACAGACTCAACTTATTTGTTAAGAAGAACCTCATAATGTTACTTCCTGTTGTAATAGTTATTGTTATTTTCAATTACCTCGCAGTAAAAAGTGTTGTCTGTATTATTCTTACCTGATATCATTGTTTCTGTTAAGACATATGTTTCAATTTATTTAACTTTCACGAGGAAAAAAAGCACTATGACGTTTAATTATATTTGAAAAGAAAAATATATGCCTAGACTGGGGTTTGAACCCAGGACCTTTGACTTTCTATGTCAATGCTCTTCCATCTCAGCCACCTAGGCCTCCAATCTAAACGCGTATTTTTCTCTTACACATAGTTAATTCCCTAACCCCAAAATGCTACGAGCCGTTGCTACGATTTTTGCAAATGGTGGCTTCTTTATTAAGAAGACTTTTTATTGGGAATTTAAACGTTACTTATAAAGCAAGTAGTGCTTCTTTCAATGTTCATATTATTCATTTCTAAACATCTTCATGATGGACAAATTATATTTGAAAGGAAAAATATATGCCTAGACTGCGGTAGCTCGTAGCATTTGGGGTTAGGGAATTAACTATGTGCAAGAGAAAAATACGCATTTAATTGGAGGCCTAGGTGGCTCAGATGGAAGAGCATTAACATAGAAAGTCAAAGGTCCTGGGTTCAAACCCCAGTCTAGGCATATATTTTTGTTTTCAAATATAATTTGTCCATCATTAAGGTGTTTAAAAACGAATAATATTAATAACTATGAGGTTTAATTTAAGAATTAAATTAATGTTTTTTTATTTCCTCACCTCATTCTTCTAGACTGCAGTTTCAAAGCTTATCTTCATCATCAGTAGCGTCTCGTTGACCAGAGAAATGATGTAACACCGGTCGACCAGAGGCTACTGATGATGGAGATAAACTCCGAAACTGCAGTCTAGAAGAAAAAGGGGTATGAGGCGAGGTAATAACATTAATTCTTATATGTTTCAATGCTTCTTCAGGTTTACAGACTGGTTTTTCCCTAGTTGTCGGCCCTGGATCTCATTCCTGGTCCCTCTTTCTGTGGTCCTAACAGCAAGTTCTTTGGACCACAGAAAGAGGGAGAGGAGTCGATCCAGGGCCGACAAGTTGGGAAAAACCAGTCTGCACCAACTGAAGGTGAGGCTAACAAGCCTTGAAACATATGTCTAACAGAAACATCAATATGAGGTAAGAATAATACAGACAACACTTTTTATTAAGTAAAATCTCATAATTATATTTGAAGAGAAAAATACACGTTCAGACTGGAATTTGAAACCAGGACCTTTCGCTTTCTACGCGAATGCTCTACCAACTGAGCTATCTGAGGAACTTGAATCTAATTGCAAATTTTTCTCTTATATTACACATGTTAATTTATGAGTACCAAATGCTACAAAACCATTGCTTCAATATTGCAAATGGTGGCTCCTTTATTAAGAAGACATTTTTCTGTTCAAATAATAAAAACATCAAAAGTTACTACATAGTGTTTGTTGCCACCGTAATCTTGATTAAAAAGACAGTAATGTTTGTTTTGTTTTAGACATGGTTCTGCCTCCAAATGCAAATGTATATTACGCAGTAAACACACAGTTTAATCTGAACTTCATCCTGAGACTGAAGAGGCCAAGCCCTTCAGAAGCACCAGTAGCTGCTGCGAGGAACAGACAGGTGAAGAAATCATCTGTAACTTGAATCTCAGCAAGTGTATTACTGTAAGTGCCAGTGCAGGCAACTTTCAAGTTGAAAATAACGTAATTTTGATTGTGGTGGCTCTTACAACATTTTGAGAGACAGCAGTTAATATAACAGTGGTACCAACTTAACTTTTAACATCATGAAAAGTAGTACCTTGTTCAAAATAAGGATTTTTTGAAAGCTATGGTTTGTAGTGGGACACCGTGTATATAACATGGCTAGGAGTTTTTGTTGTTAGTAATGAATAAAATTCAACAACTTGAGATGCTTTTAACATCTCTAAAAACTACAAATAGCTACATTTTTAATCATAAATGTATCTTTAATTAACTTAACACACTTCATCTAAGAATGTAAAGAAAGGAAAGCTCTCAAAAAATGTCTACATGAGCCAATTTAAGTAAATTTTTAGAAAATTTCGGTGACAACTGACTGCCCTTAAGATTGAGGAGATGAGATTTAGGGCCGCATGCAAATACATTAGTCTCTGGTGAGCTGAGTTTTCCGTGAGAACGTGCAAAGCTCGAATTAGCGACTCGCTGACTGCTCATGCATGAAAGTAGTTTTTTCGTAATATTGGCAAGAAATTACCCAGAATTATCAGCGATAAAACCACTTCCGTTATTTTCATCTGCTAGAGGAATGCATTTATGCTTGCGTCCTGCAAATAATACTGAATACGACGTCTGCATCGTGCAATATTACGCCGATTCCCCTGTTCTTCCAGTTGAATTCTTTGATAGACTCTATCAAATTCCTCTTCTCTGTGTATACCGAAAACAAGATAGAAGTCTTCAAGGTCTGACATCTTAGATAAAGCAGCAAGGTTTCAAAGTACATCGGTTCCCATCGGGTTGCTCACGATTTGTTCTCTGCCAAGTAGCTTACGGAATTTCGACAATTATTATCGCATGAACAGATTCTTGAGTATGCAAAAACATCTTTGGATGCAACTTTCTCAGCTGAGTACATGTTGAGAACGACTTTTACAGTCTAATGCGTTCATAGATACGAGCCTTAGAGTTGGTACTGTATTTACTTGCATAATACATGGACCACCATTTTTTGCATTAAATTAAAACAAAAATAAAAACTCGTATGTTTGATGGGTGTATAACAATGTAATATTTTTAATTATCATGAGTTAGTTATTTTTGACTCACCTCATATTTTCTGCAGACTATAGTTTTGTCACATCTATGTGACATTTTTTTATGCATTCTAACTGTTGCATTTGCAGTTGTCAATCCTGTTGGTTGATTTCTGCTCCCTCTGTTGGCTGACCGATGAAATTCCAAATTAAATCTTTTTCCCCAGGATTTTCAAATTCATCATTTTCCTATTATTTTTTGTAGATCTGAATTTTCTCCCAAACTGTGAGTTCCTTAGAGATATCTGTTTCAGTAATTTGGCCTTCGTTTCGATTCTGTGTTTTTCTGACCCTCATGCACGTGCAGCTATTGCAGATTTATCTATTTTCCCATTTTTAACATTTCTAAGGTGTTTTCATATTTTTCTCTTCAAATTTAATTTGTCATTTGGTGAGAAGTGATAGACCTAATATTAAACATAAAGAAAGAGGATTATTTGAAAGAAAAAAATAATAATCTAAAAAAAGGACATGAAAAAGTAAGACAGTTAGTGAGATAAGAATCTGTGATGTTATAATTATCATAAGTAATGCCACGAGTGATTTCCAATTTATCTAGAGAATTTAGAAATCAAGAGTGGCATTTGTTAGGACTATTTAACGAATAAAATTAAGCTGTTTAGCCTCTAACGGAAATGAGTACCAGATGCTTGTTCTGGGGTAAAGGCGGCCGTCACGCAGGGCTGACAACCCGGCTGACATAAAGTGCCGATTGTCTAGAAAAAGTGGGAGCCTTAACCTCCTACTACCCCAAGGGCCTCCGGGTCTGTTGTGGGATCACTTTTTACTCACAAATCATTATTTAACTGTAGTTATTTCAAAATATTTATATATTTAATGCAAACGGCGATGTTTGAAAACAAATGAGAAACGATAGGTACGCTTGTACTGCTTCTTTTGTTTATCACTGCAACCAGATCATACTATTTATTGCCAAAGGAACGCAATATTGTAAGAATGCTCTCTAGTGGAGAAAAAATGAAACATCAATCTGTATATTAATTCATTTCTGATGTCGTATGATCTAAATATTACAATTATATTTTTCTGGATTATTACCTGGGAAAAAATACATTTAAGAAAGTCAAACAGTGGTTTCTTTTTTTGGTGGTATAATAAATTGCTACAAATGTTGACATGTATGCACTATATATACAATCTGGTAGCCGTATTTCTTATAAGCTCAGTCACTGCAAAATAACGGTCAGACCTGTTCGGAATATTAAAAAGGAGGAGCTTTGTTTAATATATGGTAATTATAAACACTGATAAATATTTGGTGAAACACGACTCTGATTGGTTGTAAAACAGAAATCATTGAAACGTGATTGGTCATTGACTCCCATTTGGGGCATGAGTTAAATAGTCTATTTAATATACTACGGAGTGAGCAGAGCTTGTAACATCAGAATTGTGCAGAGTACAGTAGGTTCAGGTTGTTCTGTACCTGTTGTTAAATCTGTTTAGTATTCGATGTTTTTATTATTAATTTCATACATCTCAATGATGGATAAATCATATTTAAAGAGAAAAATTATATGCTCAGACCAGGACCTGAACCCGGGACCCTTGGTTTTCTAGTCCAAGTGCTCTACCATTTGAGCTACCTGAGCAAGTACCGATCTAAATGCAAATCTTTCTCTATATACGTTGTAATTCCC
Organism: Diploptera punctata; assembly: GCA_030220185.1. Classification (NCBI taxonomy): domain Eukaryota; kingdom Metazoa; phylum Arthropoda; class Insecta; order Blattodea; family Blaberidae; genus Diploptera; species Diploptera punctata. The sequence goes on along the minus strand of JASPKZ010002301.1, from coordinate 194,377 downwards.
GCCCACCAAATGCTTTGAAGCCGTACTGGCATTTATAATGTAATGTATAATTCCCAAATATGTCTTCTTAATATAGGAGCCGCCATTTGCAAAGATAGAAGCAAAGGCTTCAAAGCATTTGGTGGGCAGGAATTACAACGTATATAGAGAAAGATTTGCATTTAGATCGGTACTTGCTCAGGTAGCTCAAATGGTAGAGCACTTGGACTAGAAAACCAAGGATCCCGGGTTCAGGTCCCGGTCTGAGCGTATAATTTTTCTCTTTAAATACTGTTCAGTATTATTCAGTGTTCAGTTTTACCCCAGTTTACAGTGTTCTAGGAATCTGAAATTACATAACTATATCATAGATAATATGAGAGTCTGCAGGATAGAAGGCCATTGGACATCAGTTGTGAACGTGACACAGCATTGAGAATGTCACAAGTGATGTGACGAAACCCTGGGTTTGCGAGGAGTTATGAAGTATGAGGTGAGTGAAATAAAAAATAAAGAATATAATATGAGAGCGTTAAATGTTAATATTATTCGGTTTTAAACATCTTAATGACGGACAAATTATATTTGAAAAGAAAAATATATGCCTAGACTGGGGTTTGAACCCAGGACCTTTGACTTTCTATGTCAGTGCTCTATCCAAGTGAGCTATCTATAAGTCTTCTATAAAGAAGCCGCTATTTGCAAAAATCATAGCAACGGCTCATAGCATTTGGGGTTAGGGAATTAACTATAAGAGAAAAATATGCATTTAGATTGGAGGCCTAGGTAGCTCACTTGGATAGAGCATTGACACAGAGAGTCAAAGGTCCTGGGTTCAAACCCCAGTCTAGACATATATTTTTATTTTCAAATATAGTGAGAGCTTTAACTGAAATCGTCTTCATTTCTAATTATGTTTGTTCTAGCCTCAAATCTTTTCCTATCCAAATTGTCAGATGATGTCACTCATTACAAACCATGGCTTAAAGAATGTGATTGCATTTTTTGTCTGTCAAAGTATGAAGAGTAAAAAAAGAAAGAGATAGTTTGTGAAACTGCGGATTGGTTTATTAACACAGCCTTAATACTTCCTGTCATTGGTTGCATCAAGTTACACAACTCCTCTGTGACTGCATTTTTAACTGCTAAGGTTAGATGGCAGCACTGTACAAACATTGAAGGGTAATGGCTGTGAAAAAAGTAAAAAAGTTACATCTCATTACCTCACATTATTACAATTTTTATTCCATTCCATTATCGTAGTTTACCTTGTTGGTGCCACACACATTACAGTGACATGATCTGTCGGGAGACGTTTTTAACTATGGATGATACAAGTACAGGACGATCTCCCCGAATAAATGTTCAGCTAAATGTCAGTGCCTCCTCCAAGACAACACAATTAAGACAATTTTTACATATTCCTGTATTTAAAAGTACATTTACCTTTAAAACATATAGGTATTTTTTAGATATCTTTAATCAATGTAAATTGATTTATAAATAATTCCTGAAAAATCAGTTTTCAAAATACTGTAATTATTATAAGTTAGATTATTTGTGACTCATGTCATATTTGTAGTCTCAACACTCTGTCATTCTACAGTTATAAATGACATGTAGAGTATTAAAACCATAAAACTACAAATGTGAACTGTGTCACACTCATAATATTCAAAATAAACCTCATGGAGGTCACTTTCTTTAAACTGTTAAACTTTCCTCAGGAACTGCTTGAGGTACAGCTATGAAACAAACAGGACACTTCACTCGCTATGTGATGAAGCTCCTGTAAATATTCGTAGTTAAATATGGGAAATAACATTATGAAGTTCTTAATTTGTAAATTAATGAGTCATTTTTTAACATATTACCTCATATTTTATGTTTCTTCAAACACGGGAACTAGTTTTCAAGAGAAGAATCTCTGTCATTATCCCGACATTATGACTACTGGATTTTCGTTGGAATCTCCATCAATAACGTTGCCATCTGGTTTTGATTTGAAGAACTTTGAGATGAGGTCATGTTCATCAGGAATCTCGAAATTCATGGATCTAAATTTGTTCTTCTGAATATATATCTTTTCCCAAATTGTCAATTCTAAAGGTTTTTCCAAAAGTTTTAAAAGTTGGGCTTCTTTTTCAATTTTATGATTCTCCAATAAACTATGTGCTGCAATAGCTGATTTTTCAATTTCACCATTTTTAATATTTCTAAAGTGTTCCTTTGTGCGAGTGTCCAAATTTCTTTTTATTTTTCCTATGTATACTTTATTGCAGTCCTTACAATTAATTTGATAAATTCGAGATTTCCGGCAGTTATAATGTCAGTTGAAAATGTGAGAGATCCTTGTCTTGAAAACTAGTTCCTGTGTTTAAAGAAACATAAAATATGAGGTAAGATGTTAAAAAATTACTCATTAATTTACTCCTCTTAAAATCATATCTTCATAAATACTTTTTATAACCTACAATTTTTCAAAAGTTGAAATTGAATGATACCCTGTATTCAGGTGGAACAATAAAACTACTAGGGCAGTTCATTACATTATGATGGATGACTACTTGTAGAAAACAATTAATTTTTTTAATTACTGAACTGAAGAAGACAAATCTGACTTCATTTTTAGTTTACCTTTTGACACACTGGACATATGTTATGCAATGAATGTTGATAAACACCTCCTGAAACAATAAAATAAAAATATAAACTACATAAGTTTGTACATATGAATGTCTAAAACTAACAGAATGACAATATTACTTTGTATTAATTTCTGGAATAATGTTGACATCGTAGAAAGGTCAGGAAAATATAATGTGTGGTGGCAAAAATCCATTTATTTAAGAACTAATTTGGGGTGAAAGGTGTAAGGATCTAAGAATTACATGTATACTTTTAAAGGTAAATGTGCACTTAATTAAGATATTTGGTCTGAGTATTCTTACCTCTTATGGTTGTTTATGTTGAACATATGTTTCAAGGCTTGTGAGTCCCATCTTCAGCGATTACAGACTGATTTTTCTCAAGTTGTTGGTCCTGATTCTTGACTCCTGCTCCCTGTGCCAGTGGTCCACTGAACTTACTAATGAAGTTCCTTTCTCCAGGAATTTCAAAATTCATAATTCTTTCCTTGTTCTTCTGTATGTAGATCTTTTTCCATTATGGTGAGTTCATTTTTGTTTTCTAACTGTTTTAATAATTTTGTGTTTACATAATTATATTTTGCGTTTTTCTGCTAATATTTGGTCAGAAAAGCATAAAATAGAGTAAACACAAAATTATTAAAACAGAAAACAAAAACGAACTCATCATATGGGAAAAAATCTACAAACAGAAGAACAAGGAAAGAATTATGAAGTTCACAGAAAATGGAACCTCATTAGCAAGTTCATTGGACCACAGGCAGAGGGAGCAGAAGTCAAGAATCAGGGCAATCAGTCTGTAATTGCTGAAGATGGGGCTCACAAGCCTTGAAACATATGTTGAACAAAAACAACCATAAGAGGTAAGAATACTCAGACCAAATATCTTAATTATTAAATAAACATCTTAATGTTACTTCCTGTTGTATTTTTTAGAACATACACTTATTGAACATAAAAAAAAGCATTAGCGTATAAAGCTAAAGGTCGTCGGTTTAAACCTCAGTCTAGGCATATACATTTTTCTATTCAAATATAAAATTGTAATAATGTGAGGTAAATACCCGAATCAGATATATATTTTTTTGTTACTTTCTGTTCACATTTGATTCCCTTTACAAGTCTAATGAAGATGTAATGAATCATGAATCATTCATTAGACAGCTGCCACTTTGTGATTCATGTAAACAGACTCCTTTCGAGCTCACATTGAGGCTGCAAATGTTTAAATTGCTTTAAAAATTTGTTAAACTCAAAACAAAATCTATAATAATTACAATTAAAGAGGTACGTGGCACAGTGGTGTAAGTAAAGTACGCGGTTGTAAAGAAGAAACTGGATGAGGTTGTACAAGACCAGCTTTTTACTTACGAGACTTGTGCCATTTTTGATATAATTTAAAGTATTATAATATGTTAATGATGCCATTTATCTTCGAGAAAAAAACCATCGTCAAAATATCTAAACGTATCATGAAATGAACTAGTGGAAATACGATTTCACATTGTAACCGTCAAAAAAAAAAAACTCCTGGCGTGACAGGCCTACAAGGCCCTTAGCCTATCAGCCGTCTGCTGGCCTCACATCCACAGAGGTAGATGATAATCAGCCAGTGTAGGGGTGACATGTGGTGAGCATGTCAAGTCCCCCAGCCGTTATAGCTGGTTTTCTCAACCTGGAGTCGCTACTTATTGTAGCTACCCAAATGCATCACGATGCTGGGTGGGCACCGGTCCCATACTGGCCGAAATACCATGAGAAAATTTCTTCCCCCATGGAGACTCGAACCAGCGCAAGTCCCGTAGCTCTGCGCCAAGGCTTCCTGCCTTAACCACTCTGCTACGGCGCGGGACGTTGTAACCGTCAGACATGTTGAATTTCTCATAGAATAACAGTTATGAAGAGGTAATTCATTTTACGTATCAAATCACATTTAAAATGCAAGGAACCTAAAAGCTAACCCAACCTAATTCAATTACTGTAACCTAAATCAATTACTGTAACCTAGGTAAATTCCAGAGAATGTCCTTTTTATTATTTTACGCGGTTAAATAAGTAAAAGATAAATTTGTTGAAACCACAGATATGCTCTAGCAGTGGGTTTATCACTGGTTAGAAGTAAGAACTGTTGTAACCTTTGTGGTCACGACAGGAAAATAGTCCCACTTTATTTTCATGTTGAAGAGTAAAAATAAAGATATGATAATTACTTCTTTGTAAGTAAATACGTTTAATATAATGTTTTATTAACATTTCCTGCAGTTAGGTTCTCTTAAAGTGTGTAGATAAAAAGCTGCTCTTCTCCCACTCGGCCAGAAACTATATTTCAGATACATCAACAATTGATACCATCACTTATCTCCATGATTATCAATACTAAGCTAACTTGATTCTAAAGTGACAAATAAAACACTGTTTTTGTCAAAATGAAGAAAAATTACTTACACCGCTATGCCATACACCCTTCAATTATCTTAAGGATTGAGCAGGTTAACAAACTTAACAAAACTTAATTATATTATTTTTAGTCTGGACATCTTACCTCAATATTAATGTTGATTTGTTCTTGGACATGTTTCAAAACAGAATTGTTTTGAAACATGTCCAAGAAAAAATCAACATTAATATTGAGGTTTTCAAAACCAGTCTGGGAAAGCTGACGATAAAACAGAATTGTTTTGAAACATGTCCAAGAACAAATCAACATTAATATTGAGGTAAGATTAAGTTATGTAGATAGGAAATAACACTATGAGGTATTTTAATATTCATATTTAAAGAGAAAAATTATACGCTCAGACCGGGACTTGAACCCGGGACCCTTGGTTTTCTAGTCCAAGTGCTCTACCATTTGAACTACCTGAGCAAGTACTGCTCTAAACGCAAATATTTTTCTACATATGTTGTAATTCCCGCCCACCAATTAAACAATTGGAAAAATCGAAGGAACTCACAATTTGGGAAAAAATTTACATATGCAAGAATGTAAACACAACTATGAATTTTGAAATACCTGGTTATAAGGAGAGAGGACTGATTTGGAAATTCTTCGGTCGGCCACCAGATGGCGCGGAGGTCAGTCTGCAGGATAGAAGGCCGTTGGACGTCAGTTGTGAACATGACACAGCATTGAGAATGTCACAAAAGATGTGAAGAAACCCTGGGTCTGCTATGAATTATGAAGTATGAGGTGAGTGAAATAATAAAAAATAAACAATATTGAGATAAGATGTCCAGACTAAAAATAATATAATTAAAATAACCTCAAAATATAACATCCTAAAATTAAATATTAACAAAACTTCTTTGTTTAGAAGTTAATTCATGTCAGCCAATCATAATATAGTTTCAAACTTTACGATGACTAATAACAAGTGGTGTAAACAGATTGAATCATGTTTACTTGTGTAAAATATATCTTCTCAACTGAACTTGAGGGATAACACACATTCCACCTCATATTTTGTTTTTCACCTGCAACACATCTTCACAATTATAACTGGGCAGCGCTAATACATTCTTCACTTCATTGGTTCACCAGTTGATGACAAGGGTAGTTACTTCAAACTAGTTCTGAGGGGGGGGGGCGGAAATTGAGGTGGCATGTTAAATTTGATTAATTTTCTGATAGATTAAATGAAGAATTTAGAGCAAAAGTGGACCATATGCATATTTTACTCTTTTGAGAAAAACTGATATAAAGTTAAAGTAATATTTAAATTAAGCCATGACTGAAGAAGGACATGATTTTGTCTGAAACCGTCAGTATCAAAGAAGTTTGAAAATGTATGAGGTGAGTTGATTAAAATATGTTCTCCACTCACTATTAAAGTAATATGTTTTTATTAACACTTCTCACTGAAGGATAAGTTATGTTTGAAGAGAAAAATGTTATGCTCAGACTGAGGTTTGAACCCAGGATCTTTGGCTTTCTAGGCCAATGCTCTACCACTGAGCAAACTGAGAAACTCCATCTAAATACAAATTAACAACGTATAAGAGGTGGACTAGTGGTTATGCTCCTTGCCTCTGGTCCCGAGGGTTGCGGGTTCAAACCCGGCCAGTGTCGATGGATTTTTTTAGGATGGAAAAATCCAAGGAGCAAGTCCTCCGGGAGGGACTTCAAGCCGTGGGTCCTGAATCTGAAGATTTTCAGGCTCGTAAAAGATCCTTAAGCCTGAATGAAAAGGCCTCTAAGCAAAATTTACCGAATTTTCCCGTCCTAGTACTATCTTGGCTAGATATCAGTATGAGGCGGAACGCTGACCACGGACCACTCAAAGGTCATCTATACGAAAACAAGTGTAACTAAATTAATATGGTTCAAATTCTTACCTATAGGGGGAGAGCGCCTAAATCTCTGTTAAGAGAATCATGGGCTTACAAGACAAGAATAACAGAAAAATTTGGATTTAGATCGGAGTTTCTCAGGTAGCTGAGTGGTAGAGCATTTGGCCTAGAAAGCCAAAGGTCCTGGGTTCAAACCCCAGTCTGAGCATAAAATTTTTCTCTTCAAATATATTAAAGTAACAAATTCAATTGCAGATAAAGAATTACACATTAAACTGTTCACCGTCGCTCTGAAGAATATTATTGATATTTTGAACCCAAATTCACGCAGAACCAGCATTTTATATTTTTGGGACTTGGTCCACTTTTGCTCTGAATTGCTCAAATGTCAGTGTTGCATTATTTGGAGTGCATTTATTATTCAATCTGTTTTCTTTTTGTTGATTAAATTTTGTGAGCAGGTTGTCTGAGTATGGCTGACTGTTTACAATATCATAAAGTGTAAATTGTAGTTTTATTTCTACGATAGAAAGTGTTTTGATGCTCCCTGTGACTGTACAAGGTACACAATTGGATGTTATTAACTCTCTCACTGTACCCTCGTAGTGCTCGTGTTCCATTCTCTACGTGTGAAGCAGCTAGAAGTGCGATCGGATGGCTTCTAGACTTTAATGACAATTTACACTGTCTATAATTACATTTCAATGTGTTCATTTAATTTTTAACATTCACAATAATGGACAATTTTATTTTAAATAGAAAAATTAACACCTGAATGGGGATTTGAACCCAAAACATCTAACTGTACACCGATGTGCTAACCATTACACTATTTCAGACTCCCAATGCAAACGCTAATTTTTTTTTTTGAGTTGTTTCTTGACTCTGTTCACATTCACAACTCAAGTTGTTTACGTTATTCTTGTTTTCCTCTGACTTGACAGCCAACTTTATTAAGTTATGTAGGTAGGAAATAACACTATGAGGTTTATTTTAATTTTGTTTAGTTGTTTCTTGACTCACCTCATACTTCTTAACTCCCTCACAGATCTAGATTTCATCACTGTATTTGTGACAAAATCTAGATCTGCTTGGGAGTTAAGAAGCATGAGGTGAGTCAAGAAACAACTAAACAAAATTAAAATAAACCTCATAGTGTTATTCCCTACCTACATAACTTAATAAGCTAATTTTTCTTCCTCGTATACATTTCTCTTTGTTGTCATTAGCTGGCACATAGCACTGGTAGTGACGGCTCTCTGCTTCTTATGATAAAGAGGAAAAAAAAAACATTTGCATCGGGAGCCTGAAATAGTGTAATGATTTGTACACTAGTGTACAGAGCTAACAGGTTTCGGTTGAAATCCCAATTCGGGCATTAATTTTTCTCTACAAATTTAAAATATGTCCATCATAGAAATAAAGATGTGCTAGACAAAATGGGCGAAGGAAGAACAATACTGGAACTCATAAAGAAGAGGAAAAGAAATTGGATTGTCCACTGGCTAAGAAGAAACTGCCTGCTGACGGATGCTGTAGAAGGAATGGTCAAACAGAAAGAAAGTTAGAGGCCGAAAAAGACATCAGATGATAGACAATATTAAAATAAATGGTTTGATTGCAGATACAAAAGGAAGACAGAGTTAAGGAAAGATTGGAGAATGCCGAGTTTGCAGTGAAAGACTTGCTCTTGGACAGAAGACTATGTATGTATGTATAGCGAATGTTAAAATTTAATTATAACTTTGAAATTTTAATAACTTGTTTCTCCAAACGTAACACACTGGAAATGATAAAGTAATTCTTGCTGTACAATTATTTCGACTAGGCACATTGGTATAGAACAGTGAAAGAGTTAAAACACAAAATGAGAGAAGAGACTTGAATGCGAATCACTGCTTGAGATTGTAAGTGTTCTACCAATCTTACAAATGTAACGCAGGCACTCTCTTCTCTACAGGTTTACAAACATTAACATTTCAGTTGTACGTATTACAGATCATTGAGGAAGTACTTGCTTCGTAAACAAAAGTAATCACCTCAACTTTAAAATAATTTGTTTTGTTTTTGAGAGAAAATTATAGAAGAATTAAATAAATCGTGAATTCTTCTTACCTCATACTTCTATGTTTTTTTAAACACAGCACTGCAGTATCAGCGACCATCGTCACCATCCTCAGCTGTTTTCACCACTGTCAATTTTTTCTTTTGCCGGTAATTATCAAAAGTGCCATCTGGTGTTCTTTTGAAGGAATTATTTTCTAAACTGCCATCTGTTGTATTTTTGAAGAACTTTGTAATCAAGCTCGGTTCGTGTGGAATCTCGAAGTTCATGGTTCTAGTATGGTTTTTTTGAATATATATTTTTTCCCAAACTGTTAAATCCAAAGGTTTGGATAGATGTTTTAAAAGTTTTGCTTCTTTTTCAATTCTATGATGCTCTAATAAACTATGTGCTGCTATAGCTCATCATAGAATTGAAAAAGAAGCAAAACTTTTGAAACATCTATCTAAACCTTTGGATTTAACAATTTGGGAAAAAATATATATTTAAAAAAACCATACTAGAACCATGAACTTCAAGATTCCAGACGAACCGAGCTTGATTACAAAGTTCTTCAAAAATACAACAGATGGCAGTTTAGAAAATGATTCCTTCAAAAGAAAACCAGATGGCAGTTTGGGTAATTACTGGCAAAAGAAAAAATTGACACTCGTGAAAACAGCTGAGGATGGTGACGATGGTCGCTGATACTGCAGTGCTGTGTTTAAAAAAACATAGAAGTATGAGGTAAGAAGAAATCACAATTCATTTAATTCTTATTAATAAAACCTCATAACGTTAAAAATTCCCAAATTTATTATATAAAGGTTTATAGTTTATTAGATAACGTGCAGGAAGTAACACCATGATGTTTTTTTTCAATAATTCAGTTTAACATCAACAATCAAAAAAATAATTCCTTGAAAATCTAATTATGCAGAATAATTTACGATTGCTGGGCATTAAAAACCTCTTAAATCTATTTCTTTCCATCAAAGAAAAATGTCTAGAACAATAACTATGAAAAGCCAAGGCTAACTGAAATGGTTGCTGTCAGTGTATGTAGCCTGTAAAGACGTGAGTGTGTTGTATAAATACTCCATCCACATATTTATTTTCTAGTGTTTTTTACTGTAAATATGTCATGTTTATATGTTGTACAGCTAAGCATTTCATAATTATTATTGTATAATAAAACAAATGGGCTTCTTAACAAACAAAATGGCTTCTAACATCGTTATGTCACCACCTCTCTTCCTCCCCCCTCCTTCTTTCTTACAGTTTCTATCTTCCTTTCTTTGTTTCTTTCTCTTTTCCCTTTCTTTTGGTTTCTCTCTTTCTCATTCATTTTCTCTCTTCTTTTTGTTTTGCTTTTGCTTTTTTTTTCTCTCTGTTTTGTCTTTTTCTTTCTTTCTCTACTTTTTCATTCTCTTTCAATCTCATTTCTTTGTTTCTTTCTTCCTTTCTGTTTTTTTTTTTTTCTCTCTTTATTTTCTGTGACTTTCTCTCTTCCTTTCTTTCTCTCTCATTTTCTTTGTTTCTTTCTTCCTTTCTCTTTCTTTGTTTCTTTTTCTCTTTTTTCATTCTTTCTTTTTGGTTTTTTCCATTTTATTTTTCTCTTTTTTTCCCCTCTTTCTCTTTAATTTTCTTTTTTCTTTTTGTTTCCCTTTCACCCTCTTTTTCTTTCTCTCACTATTCTGAATTCAACCAGTGGGTGTAATAGAACAGATTGACTGAGTGTTTTGATATAAGGAACCAGTTGCCTCTATCTTATTACAGATACCATAAGATACAGCTGCCGACGTGTGTGTGAAGATACAGTCATGATAAGTGTGGATCGACCAATATTGTGATGGAGTTGAAGGAAGAGGGTTCTAGGTGAAGTGGACGGTTGTACAAACAAGTATCAATTTTGACCTTCATTTGTTTCATTACTCATGTCATTTTGAACATAATGTTGAAATTAATGCACCAGTTAATACAACCGATGTGGTTCTGAATAGAAGCGAGTGTTGTAACGTGAGTGGAAGTTCACTAACACGACATCGGGATTTCAAATAGAGAAAGATTTGTGTCTGCTTAGTCCAACAGCACTAGGTTCAAATCCCAGATAAGGGAGAAATTTTCCTCTTTAGTTATGTCATAAATTTTGTATTGCAGCACCTACTAGAGGCGATAACTGATAAATTAAAAATTTTGTTGTAATCTATCAGAAAGCATCACATGTTAACACGTCACCAGAGACCATCTGTTAATTATATCAAAATATTCAGCCAACGTCCGTCTACAACTTTTCAAAGTTTGTGGGCAGTGTTCACCCTGTGCCACTAATATTAAAATTCAGCGTTCAACTACGATGGAAGATCGTCACCATACCCCGGACCTGTAGTGAATGAACACGCAACAATCTGCCAGCTTTCATGCGTAGAGGAAGAAGAAGAAGAATCACATTTCCTCAGATGGTGTTTTGTTAAAGTTTTGATTTTAATTTAAACAAGCATTTTTTTAAATTTATTTCTTTTTGTAATTTTTTCTAATGTACTGGCTCATCTTTGCTAAGATTTTGAAAATAATTTTATATGTAAATCAATAATGATAACTTGAAAGATAAATCAGAAGGATTTGTTCTATATATCGCTTTAAAATTTGAAGCAAATTCATTCAATAGAAAACATGCACTTCATTTAACAATGCTAGATATTTTTCGCAGAGACAGAAAGCTAAAATGGACAATTGTTACGAAGGAGGCCAAGATTCTTAGAGGACCGTAGAGCCAAAGGAGGAAGAAGAAGATATTTTCTGCTAACTAATTCAATCAAGCCCAGAGATTCATGTTCATGCGTACAAGCTCTCCATACTTTCCTATTCTGAACTAATGTTTCCTAATAAATGTTTGTCCAATACCACCAGGTTGTGCTATGACATTTGTGGCATACTCTCCTGGCATTGGCAGAAATGAACCCATTTCTGAGGTTGGCATGCCTGGAACTCGGGAGTTACATTTATCCCTATGATGCGTGATAAAGAACAAAGCACCAGGAAAGTCATTAAACCTAAACTTAATCTAAATTCCAGACCAAGGGCAAACACACAAATAATTCCCTTTAAGGAAAATCCATGTGCTCTGACTGGAATCAAATCCAGGACCTCTTTATCTGAAATCAGATGCTCTGACTACAAGATCATGAGACTGATCTCTTTTCAAATCATTCCGTATATAATTCTTCTCCCACTTCATTCTTGGTCTGCCTATTGGCAACTTAAATTGTAAGACTAAATAATCTGAAAATTATTTATTTAAATTCCAGCAGGTTTTAAGACTTTTTTTATTGTGTAAATTGATCAATTTCCCATTTAATTTCCTTTGTTATGAATTTAAAAAAAAATTGTTTATTGGATTTTTATATAGTTACTATTTTTTTCAGTACAAATATATTGCATATATAGGGCTTAAACCAATACTCAAATTAAGTGTGTGTTAATCTCTAATTAAATCAAAATATTAGCATGTATGTTAAAAGAAACAATGCTTTTAAGATGATACTGAAAATTAATACAAGAGTAAGGTTTCTCTTTCTGTGGCTAAATAAAAAAAATACATCCTATAAATAATACATAGGTAAGGTTTCTCTAAAATATTTAATAAATTATGGTATTATGTGAATGATATTTATTCAGCAAATTGCGCAATTACGGTTTGTTTAAAAAAAAAGTGTCCAAAGCCGACATTAAAATTAAGTAACTAAGGTTTCTGTAAAATATTTCGCAAATTGGTGACACAAATAAGATTTATTCAGATAAATACGAAAATGCATAAATACGGTTTGCCTCCCGCTAAAACGTATCTATTAGGCAGCCGATTAAATTTAATGTCAGTATTGTAATCATAGAGGGCGTGATTTGTCAACGCCACCTACATTAGGCACTAAAAGAAAGAACTAAAAAAGTTCCTATAACTCGAAGACGCGGAATCGTGTTTTACGTAAACGAGTCTTGTTTTGTGTATTAAATCTTCTTTAATCGCGTGTCTCGTGCTATAATTTGTGTTTTTTTTTATGGTGAAATAATATTTTTTGTGATATTTATCAACTGATGAACCGCCTGGGGTTGTTTCAACATATTCTTCAATCGGTAAGTAAATGTATTTTTGATATAAAGTTTAGAGGGTAGGCCATGTTGGGACATGAGATTATCTTTTCGCAACAAACAAAATCAAATGTAATTTCTTAAACTAAGTCCCGTATTTTGTAAATACACTTGAGAGTAACATCAACTCCTTTAACGATTATCAGGAAGTTTATCGCTTTCATTGGCAATAAACATCTGCACGGGGTTTGATTACAATATTCTTCAAGGCCATCACAACTTGATAAAGAAAAGAAACGCTCATAGAATCAAATGCGTTGACAATATTACATAAAAATACTATCAAATATTTTAGTGACTGAAATGTAACAACTTTGGTAGTCCAGAGATAACGCGTCCGTCTCTAGATCACGGATTCGACCCCAGCTGCCATGAAATTTTTTCATGTGTGAAAAATGCTGTGACGCAGTTTCTCTTTCGGAAATTAATTTATCAAGTGTTACATAGGTTTATGACATGTTAAAAAGAAAACATCGTACTTGGAAAGCAAATCTCTGGAAACTTTTCCAGATGTGGGAGTTCATCCTTGGCATCATCATTGCCTCATGGCAGAAGTAGGCAATATTACAGTGTATGTGCTGCCTTGTCACGTAGAGTGCCCGCGTTCGATTCCCGGTCGGGACAGCCGAAAATCGTGATCATCATCACTATCATTCGCCGGTGTGGAAAGCAACTAGAAGCGATCACACCTATAATTCCTAGTAAAGCTGCAAAGCATAGCATGAAAATGCTATGATTGCTCTTGGGCAGAACACTATAGAATAGAATGTAACATGTAAAATATAATGGAAAGTTGGGCTTCATGGCCGCGAGATCACGTGTAAGTTTGGGACCCGAGTATCGCGGGTTTAGTCCCGGGAAAGTTCAGTAAAGTTTTTTTTTGTTCAAAATAAAATACGGTTATATTATTTTGTTTATGTTTAATTACTCGAAAAAAAAAACATTAGAAAATTATAAGGTATAGGAACTGAATGCCTGACATTGCATTTAGCTTTACAGTATAAATAAACGAGCTTAAACTGGTTGAGTGGTAGACAAGGCCTTAAGGCCTTAACTCTGCCAGGTAAAATAAAGCTATTATTATTATTATTATTATTATTATTATTATTATTATTATTATTATTAAACTTTCCGCACCAACCCACTAACGTGTACATGTATTGCTTAATGTAAAAATGTATTAACGTCGCCGTGGGGTTGTGGCCGTTCAGCATTTTTCTAGAAAGCGTATTTTACTACCTTCAATGTAGTATTATTGAGCGATAACGAGGAGATACTAAAGGCCAAACGCACACACTATTGAGTAACACTAATAAATTGGGACTGGAAGTAAACATCAATAAAACTAAATATATGGTCGCACAGAAATGCGTTATGTAATGGACGACTAATGGCAAATGAAGGGGATTTTGAGGAAGTGGCTGAATTCAAATACCTAGGAACAATAATCACAAACAGGAATGAGATGCACAAAGAAATTAAACATAGGCTCAATTCTGGAAATGCGTGCTATTATGCATTGCAGAGACTCTTGATGTCCCAACTCCTTTCAAAAACATTAAACTGAAAATATGTAAAACTTATTCTACCAGTTATATTATATGGATGCGAAACACGGACTATTACTTTAAGGGAGGAAAGGAGATTACGAGTATTTGAGAATAAAGATTTTAGGAAAATGTTTGGGCCAAAAGAGATGAACAGACAGGTGAATGGAGAAAACTACATATTAGTGAGCTACATGATATGTGTAGGAAGCCAGATATAATAAGAACAGTTAAATCTCGTAGACTGCCATGAGCAGGACATGTTGCACGTATGGGGAATGAAAGACGTGCATGGAAACTTCTTGTAGGAAAGCCAGAGGGAAAACGCCCAGTTGGTAGACCAAGAATGAGGTGGGAGAATAACATTAACTATGATTTGAGGAAAGTAGATTATACAGGGAATGGTTGGAAAACATTAGCTCAGGATAGGGATGTATGGAGAGCTTACGTCCGCGCGACCATGAATCTACGGGTTCGATAGTGCCAGTGAGTTAGTAGGCCTGCTACAGCTTGGCAGCTAACAAAATTCAGTGCTAATATATTTTTGTCTTGAATGTACAGGGTGGACCGCTCGAATGGACCTAATTTCAATTGCTTGTTACTGGCAAACGGTTGAAGATAGAAACTTAAAACAACGTTCATAGTACAGAAAACTCACCAAGTTTCGAATCCTGTCGGTAGATGGCACAAAGATACGTTTCTCGTTCTTAGATTTAATTGTTTGTGAAAATGGCGACTCCGCAGATGAAAGCGCAAGCGTTTTGTGGTATGCGGAGTTTAAATCAATCATTAGAGTTCAAAGGGAGTCCCGGCGTGTGTTTAACCGTGATGCTCCAACTGCTAGAAGCATAAAGAAGTGGCGTGATACATTATTAGCTACAGGATCTGTGTTGAAGAAGCATGGTGGTGGTCGCAGAGCATCCGATGAAATGGTAGCAATGTTCAAGCCGCATTTGAGCGAAGCCCCCGGAAGTCATTAAGAAGAGCTTCGCGGGAACTTCAAATACCAAAATCGACATTACAACGGATTGTCCACAAACGCCTCAAACTGCACGCATATAAAGTGCAGTTAGTGCAACGTCTGGAGCCGAATGACATGCCGAAACGAGTGGAATTCGCCAATACGATGCTGGACCGTCTCGGCGCTGATCCTGACTTCATGACCAAGATTTTCTTCTCGGACGAAGCCACTTCCATTTGTCAGGCAAGGTAAACCGGCATAATGTGCGGATCTGGGGATCGGAGAATCCTCACGCTATTCAAGAGCATGTTCGTGATAGTCCGAAGATGAATGTTTGGTGCAGTTTGTCACATAATAAGGTCATTGGACCGTTTTTCTTCGCCGAGAAAACTGTTCGTGGTACCACATATCTTGACATGCTGGAGCAGTTCTTCTTTCCACAATTGAACAACTGCAGCCTAACATCGTTTTCCAGCAAGATGGTGCTCCTCCCCACTGGTCCAATGAAGTTCGTACGACTTTGGACAACATTTTCCCTGGCCGTTGGATTGGTAGGGGAGGACCAATCGCGTGGCCCCCGAGATCTCCCGATTTAACACCACTGGATTTCTTTCTCTGGGGCTATGTCAAAGATAAAGTTTACACCACCCCAGTCAAAGACCTTCGTGATCTTCGTGAGCGCATCATAGAGGCTATTGAGAACATTCCAGAAGACATACTCCAACGTACTTGGCAAGAAATTGTTCATCGCTTTGATATCGTCACAGTGACTGCTGGGGCTCATATAGAGATGTGGTGATCTGGATATCAAAACTTGGTGAGTTTTTCTGTAATATGAACGTTGTTTTAAGTTTCTATCTTCAACCGTTTGCCAGTAACAAGCAATTGAAATTAGGTCCATTCGAGCGGTCCACCCCAATAAACAGATCGGTGTTCTCCTCTTCTACTTGTTTCAACAATCAGCGTCAACATGAGATCAAGAGAAATTCCAACAAACTATATCAGAAAGAGGGTCCACCCCTGTGGTCTCGAGGTAGCGTGCTGCGGGCCCGGGTTCAATCCCCGGTCGGGTGAGGTTTTTATCGGGGTTTTTCCTCACCTGTAAGACAAATGTCAGGAAAACTTTAAGGCCCAAACTCTCCCCGAAATCATATGGTCATCGCAATCATCATCATTCATATTCATCTTAGGTTAAGCTTAGAATTAGGGACTCTCCTGGCGCACCATTATCATCATCACCCATCATATCATCGGGGCAACGTAACCCAGCCTTCCAGGCGCCCCAACCTCAGAAGTGGGTTACAAGTGCGCCATGCCAGGAGAGAACACCAGGAATGTCGAAAGACAACCTGGGGCATTTGCACAAGAAAAAAAAAAGATATCAGAAAGAGGAACATTATGTCATAGAATTTTAGCGTATGAACAATACAACTGCATTTGGTTGATTGCCAAACTATAGTTCACCCATGTAGTTAAATTAAATGAACGGTTGTTTTTAATTAAACAGACCAGGCCCATAGTTTTGTTGTCAGAATGATGTCATGGGTTCGATTCCCGCTCAGACCAAATACATTTTTTCCCGAGCTAGGGTGGATGGATTTCCGCGCGGCCATGAACCTATGAGTTCCATAGAGCCAGTGAGTTAGTTAGGTCGATTGGATTTTTAAAGGTGTAAACATCCTTAGCCTGGCTTCCTCCAGCTGTAGATTTATAGCACGTAAATGAACATCAATACTGAAAAAGAGGCCTCTGAGCAAAATGTGTTGGACCTTTCACACTCAGATTTGAATAGCGACGCTAATGACTTTTTCTGTTAAATGAAATAACCGGCTATAACACATGTCGCCTCTGCACTGGCTGGAAGTACGTCTAACTCTGTGATTAACACCTGTGGATGTGAGGCTAACAGTCGGTTGGTGTCATGACATAGGGCTTAGTTCAGTTTTAGGATGTTCTCTGCATCCGTACTAGCGAAAATTCGACCGGAGAATAACTGACTTTTAGTGTCGTGTTGGCCAATGTGATAACACATGTTCCCAGCAGGCCAAATATCAACATGTTTGCTAACATATAAGGGAGATTCTATCACTAAAGTGCACCTACATTAGTTGGAAAGTTCGTGATAGTTTGGACAAGTTAGGGCGAGAGTTAGTACACCAGATTGGTTTAGCGTTCACTTGTTTGTTAGCGTGTTTTTGTTGTAAGTTGACTACACTGTCTGAGTAATGACTAATATACGTTTTACATTATAAATATGATGCTTTTAGGTTACATTGAGCTCAACTTCTCACTTCATTTTAAGGCAATTTTTTAAATTTTTTTGGGGGTAAAAGTGAATATATACATACGGGGTGAATCATAAATATGGCTATACGTATGATCGCGTTGTGTGATGAAAATATTACCATTACAGGAAATATGAAATTACAGTTGGAAAGGCAATTATTCAAATTACAACAATGGAATAAAACAAAACAGTGTAGAACTTACGTCATTAGTCAAAATGGCGTTGAATATGCAACAGCAAATTACAATTGCTGCATGGGCAATAACGTATGCTAATGATCGTGAGGCCGCAAGACGTGAGTTCAACGTAGCATTGCAGCCGTCGACTGTGGGGAAGTGGAGAAAACGACTGCTGGAAACGGGAGGGATGCAGATAATCAAACCTCTTGGAAGGCCTCGCATTAGCACGGATGCAGAAACAACGAAGAGAATTGTGGAGGCGTTCGACGCTAGCCCACAAAAATCAACCCGCCAAGTTGCACGTGAGCAGTGATTTGTTTTGTTCTATTGTTGTAATTTGAAGGATTCCCTTTCCAATGATAACATCATATTTCCTTTAATAATAATATATTCGTCACAAAATGCGATCAAACGTATAGCCATATTTCTGAATCACTCTGTATATTTGTGTCAGGTAATTATTTACATATTGCAACAATACATTGTGTGATTTCTGTTTTTTGTTAGAATTTATGTTGGTGGTACAGAATCCCCAACTTTTAAACTTAAAAAGTTAAAGGAAGCCCTAGACGTTCAATCTAACTCTAACTCACTGGCACTATTGAACCCGTAGGTTCATGGCCGCGCGGACATAAACTCTCCATGTATCCCTATCCTGAGCCACTGTTTTGCAATCATTCCCTGTATAATCTTCTTCCCTCAAATCATAGTTATGTTATTCTCCCACCTCATTCTTGGTCTACCAACTGGACGTTTACCCTCTGGTTTTCCTACAAGAAGCTTCCATGCACGTCTTTCATTCCCCATTCGTGCCACATGTCCTGCCAATCGCAGTCTACGAGACTTAACTGTTCTCATTATATCTGGTTTCCTATAAAGACCATGTAATTCACTGTTATGTAGTCTTCTCCATTCACCTGTCTGCTCATTTCTCTTTGGTCCAAAAATTATCATAAGTAGTGCCACGAGTGATTTCCAAATTATCGATAAATTCACGACTCACGAAGTGAGGAGTGAATTCATCTAGAGAATTTGGAAATCAAGAGTGGCATTTGTTAGGACTATTTAACGAATAAAATTAAGCTGTTTACTCACAAATCATTATTTAAATATAGTTATTTTAAAATATTTATATATTTAATGTAAACGGCGATGTTTGAAAACAAATGAGAAACGATTGGTACGCTTCAACTGCTTCTTTTGTTATCACTGCAACCAGATCATATTATTTATTTGCAAAGGAACTCAATATTGTAAGAATGCACTCTAGTGGGGAAAACATGAAACACATCAAACTGAATATTAATTCATTTCTGATGTCGTATGATGTAAATATGACAATTATATTTTTCTGGATTGTTACCTGGGAAAAAATATATTTAAGAAAGTGCAAACAGTAGTTTCTTTTTTGGTGGTATAATCAATTGCTACAAATGTTTTTATATTAACTCCCGCATGCGCTATGTGTTGACATTCATGCACTATATATACAATCTGGTAATCGTATTTCTTGGAGAGTCAGTCACTGCAAAATAATGCTTTGACCTATTCAGAATGTTAAAAAGGAGGTGCTTTCTTTATTATGATAAACCTTAGTTGGTAAATTCTAGGCGAAAGACGACTGTGATTGGTTGTAAATAAAAAATCATTGAAATGTGATTGGTCATTGACTCCCATTTGGGGCGTGAGTTAAATGTTCCTAAGAACTTTATTCTCAAACACTCGTAATCTCCTGCCTTAAAGTAAGAGTCCATGTTTCACATCCATGTAACATAACTGGAAGAATATATACGTTCAAACACCTCAGTTTGCGCGCGCAGTAATAAATCCTTTATATTTTGATCAAAACACATTTGTAGTGGATATTACTCGCCCAAATTAAATATGCGCTCGGAAAATGTGCTAGGAATGTGCTGTCTCCTGTGTTGTGTTGTTTAACTGGGAGGAGATGCTGGCTAATACTGTGTCTTTTAAATAATCCGACAGCTACAGTAGTCGTTGACCAAATGAATAATCCGGCAACCATGTTACTACTGGGGAATGAGCTGTCCCTCATTTGCCTTCCTCATTACATGTTGCCAATTCCCGTCCGCTGTGTTGTGAGGCTGGTAATAGAGAGAAGACAAACATTGTGCTTTTAAATGATCCGACACCTTCAACAGTCGTCGACTAAGTAAGTAATTTGACGACAACCATGTAATGATATTTCACATGTGAATATGGATTCTCCCTTCAATAGAGAAATCGTTTTGCGACACTAGCGCTAACACACTTCTCCTCTAGCTGTGCAGACTTAACTTTTTTTTTCGAGAGTTTAGTGAATTAATTGTGCTTCAGTCACTTGGGGAAATCAAATTTTCCATCAATCACCGTTAATGCTTGGTTTATATGTAATTCTAGGGGTAGCGTCGGTACCTTGTACGCAGCATGCCCGGCTTTGATCCCCGACCGGGACAACGTTCCTGCGTGATGTATGACAAATATCACGGCAATTTAAGGCCCATACGGTCCCCTAACATCATCAGATCATCATAATAATCATCATATTCGCCATGTTTAGCATAAGTGTGTTTCCCCTTAATGTTGTGTTGTCTCGGTGGAGGCCTTGGCATTGAGCTGATCACTCATTCAGGGAGGTCCTCCATGTCCTTGTGTGGTTAAAGAGTGTGTGTGTGATCCATAGTTAAGATCACTCTCCCGACAGGTCCTGACACTGTTTTCTATAAGGTCACCACACAATACTCAACTATAAATAAGGACACGATTTCCAACGCACAGCCGACATTTGAAGAGTTAGGAGGTCAAAGAACACGCAGAATCTCCTGAGGATGTCTACCGCAGTAGTAGATCCGGGTGGTGCAATGTGCTTATAACTTGAGATGTTAATGGAAGTGCGTCACGCAGACACTGTGTAAAGTAACTCTATTTCTATTCAATTCGAATTTTTAACCCGATTTTGTTAGTTTCATCATCATCATCATCATCACAATGTAATGGAAATTGTGTCCACCTCAAAAATTCATATCCCCACTATGTCCATCAGGGAAACATCCATTTTTATGGAAGTGTCCCCGACCGACTTTATGGGAACCGTTCAATGGTGAGCAGCAACTTCCGGCTATTATTAAGGGACCTCCAACCCTCTTTAGCCCAAGTATATCGTCGTTTATATTTAATATGTCTTGTTCATCTTGATTGTAGTAATATATATCCCCTGCTAACGACAACTATCCGTAGTCCGGTATCAAAGGTCCAGCGGTTGGGCACACCAATCCTGCAACTCAGTTTCTAGGTGAATTTAATTGATGTTCTAGTTGATTACTGAGCTGCCAACAGGAAGACTGCCACCTCCACAGAAGCCGTCAGCCCTAAAAGGGCAAGAGTGGGAAGTCAAGTCTGCATTCCAATCAGAAACGGCTCTTAGTTTACAGAATTCTTTTGTTAACGTTTAAATGTATCGGACCGCAGTGAAAACAGAAACAAGTGATCAGCCACTTATAATTGTTGGATTTTTGAAGAACACCTTCTTGGTTTTACCCACTTCTAATTAAAGGGATATATTACATAGTGGTGTAAGCCAGTCTTTTTTACAAAATTGAGTAAGGTACACGGTTGTAAAGAACAAACTGTAATAGTATATTACAATGCAAGGTTGGGAAGTGGTTTTTACAGAAGCGAGGAAAATGTTTAAAAACCGAGCAATAACGAGGTTTTTAATTTCCGAGATTCTGTAAAACACTTCACAAACGTGCGTTGTACATTATTTTTTGCGCGATGGTGTTTTCAAAATAGTAAATAATAGTAAAATAATAACATCTTTGTTGGAAATATTTGCGTTCATTATAAACAACTGACTAACGTTAACAGTGTGGACAATGTTTATTAGTTGAAACAACAGCAGGTCGTGACACCAATCAGGGATAAAATGGCGGCAAGTACAAATTTATTGTTTTACTTTATGGGAGCGAAACTTGGGTAATGACCAAAAAATTGCAAAGTAGAATACAAAGCGCAGAAATGAACTTCCCTAGAAGAACAAAAGACTGCACAAGATTGGATCGGATAAGGAATGATGATATAAGAACAGAGTTAAATTCATTGGATGAGAAAATCAGAGAATATAGAGAGAAATGGTTTACACATGTGGAAAGAATGAATGTAACAAGATTACCAAGAGCAGCATTCAACTACAAGCCAAGAGGTTCAAGGAATGTAGGAAGGCCAGTGAAAAGATGGACAGAACACTGTGAGGCGGAACAGGCAATTTGCCTAGCCCGTGAAGTGAAGAAGAAGAAGAAGAAGAAGAAGAAGAAACTGTTTCAAATAAAGTTTAGTTCATTTAAAATGCAGTGATTTGTTTCGTATAATGTATATCAACACCAATTTTTGGATATATTTTTGTATATACATTGTACCTAGTATACATAAAGGGCAGTGGTTTTACTTCCCGCACGTGGTTTATAGTATGTAATATTACAGTATAGTTATTTAGGTTGGCAACCCCGAAATGTAGGAGGTTGAACTTTCAATCATGGTCGCCATTGCTGTAAGTACGACAAAACGCACTATCACGCAAAAACTTTATTTCAGATACATCAACAATTAGTACCATCCCAGGACAATAAATATCCATATTACATCAACTTGACTAACAAATGACTGGTTTTATAAAAAAAAATACTTACGCCATACACCTCTTCAATTATAGGATTTAACTGATTTTTGGAAAATACCCCCCTGGTTTTATTTTAATGGCTTAAAAGAGATTCATTGTCAAGGTCGAACATTGAGGCACGCAGAGCGATTTTTAAGTTTTAATTTCAGATGAACTCCTTCTCCTAATTGTTCGAATTTGATGATTAACGAACTCGCCTTTGCTTTTTTTTAAATTGATTTATTTCTATATGCTGAGTTTGATTACGAAAAAAAAGCAAAAATTACATGCAACATGTCCTGCCCATAGCAGTCTACGAGACTTAACTGTTCTTATTATATCTGGCTTTCTATACATATCATGTAGCTCACTATTATGTAGTTTTCTCCATTCGCCTGTCTGTTCATCTCCTTTTTAGTCCAAAAATTTTCCTAAGAACTTTATTCTGAAATACTCGTAATCTTTTCACCTGCCCTAAAGTAAGAGTCCATGTTTCGCATCCATATAATATAACTGGTAGAATCACAGTTTTATATTTTTTTCAGTTTAACGTTTTTTGAAAGGAAATGGAACAAGAGTCCCTTTAATGCTTAACTAACTAACTAACTAACTCATACAGAATAATTGTTAGTTCGAGGGAGGTCTTCAGTGTTACTCTTTCTTAGAAAAAGCGTTATTGGTGTAGGAGTTGACCCCCTCAATCGTTTTGACAACGAAAGAATTGAATTTAGTTGTTAACAAGGGGCGGGAACTTGTTTAAGAAAGGTGGCGATTTCCGAGGAAACAAAACACTGGTGATTATCACCAGATCGCGTGGACAACGTCCTCTTTACCTGTTGAGCGCACCCCTAGTTTTATTGATCGGGCGTGACGTCACGGCCGCTAGATGGCTCTGGTGGCGCGATGGCGGGATCAGTAGCGGCTGGAGGTCGAACCAGGACGGTGAAGTTTTAGTGACTCAAGTTTTAGCGATCTTCATTTCTGTGTGTGGATATGTCGCTCCCGGGCTGAGACCCGCAATACAAGGATACTAACTGGCAGAATGATTCTTACAGGACAGCGGGTGAGTCTATTGCAGGGACCCAACTTCATTACAGTAATGTTTAACTAAAAAAGTCCGTCACGCAGAAATTTCACAAACTAAATGAATATCTGAACTCCTGATTTTCTGATTTACGGAATATATGTTTTGTCAATTAAATCGTATGTACCCAGTTATGTTGCGAGAAAAACAAACATGCCGGACACTACTGCATTTTTTAATTTTTGGCTTTCAGGTAAACCCTCACTTATAGTGGAAAGATTTTGATGAGTTTTGTAAAATTGCTTTGTCGTCCTATTTCAGTAGCGTATACCGAGTTTCGTCACGAAAAATCGAAAATGGCGGCCACTAGAGAGTCATTTATAATTTTTTGTATGAAGTTAACTTCCATTCCTAAAGGTGGGATTCTGCTGGTTAAGGAATTCGAGCTTAATTATTGTTAATTTATTATCGTTTGATGGATTTGGTTCCGCAAAAAGCAAGAATTGCGGCCGCTAGAGCATTAACACACACAAAGAGTGACATATAGCATTTTATTAATGGTAATTTTCCTTAAATTGGGGGATGAAGATTTGTTTAAAATGTCATAATCATCGGCCTCAAGGATTAGGCACTCTGGCCTGTTCCGTGAAATCTTTAGAGAATGAAGAAGGCCTACAACTCAATGGTATTAATAAGCTGTTAGTTTATGCTGATGATGTAGTACTATTGGGCGATGGGAGGAGATACTAAAGGACAACACGCACACACTATTGAGTAACACTAAGGAATTAGGACTGGAAGTAAATATCAATAAAACTAAATATATGTTCACACATAGAAATACATTATATAATGATAATGGACAGCTAATAACAAGTGAGGGACATTTTAAGGAAGTGGCTGAATTCATATACCTAGGAACAATAATCACAAACAGGAATGAGATGCACAAAGAAATTAAACATAGGCTCAATTCTGGAAATGCGTGCTATTATGTATTACAGGGACTCTTGTTGTCACAACTTCTCTCAAAAAAACGTTAAACTGAAAATATGTAAAACTATTATTCTACCAGTTATATTATATGGATGTGAAACATGGGACTCTTACATTAAGCGAATAATGTTCTTAGAAAAAAGCGAAATAGACAGGTGAATGAAGTAAACTACATAACAGTGAGATACACGATCTTTATAGGAAACCAGATATAATAAGAACAGTTAAGTCTCGTGGCACGAATCTGAAATGAAAGAGGAGCATGGAAGCCTCTTATACGAAACGAGTAGGAAAACACCCTATATTAGGTAGGCCAACAATGAAGTGGGAGAATAATATTAATCATGATTTGAGGGAACTAGATTATACAGGAGATGGGTGGAAAAATTAGCTCAGGATAGGATTGTGCGAAGAACTTATGTCCGCGCGGGCCATGAACCTACGGGGTTGATGATGCCAGTGAGAATATATATATATATATATATATATATATATATATATATATATATATATATTGGCCATGGTCTATTAGATAGGACCGGTTTAAGATTTGTATTTTTTAAAATCTTTTGTTGAGAACAACCTCAATAGGTCGCTATCATTACTTAACGTGGAATATTCTTCTCTTCTCTCTGTCTGATACACGCGGCACAACTGAACAATGTGCAGCAAAATGCAAAAAACAATAACGTCAAATTCGTAGAATATTTTGAATCAAAAACATGCACATTTTTGGGTACAGTAAGGAAATTGAGATATAACAAAATTGTAGATTAAGGATATATGTATTAACAATAAGAAGAATCTCAAATAGTGTTTTGATTTCTCAATATTTGATTATATAATAATTAGGTCTGATAAGTTGAATAGTCTGGGACGGGGGGAGGGGGGTATGAGCGTGCGGTGTGTGTTTTTTCTAATTTGTTTTCTAGCATTTTTTTAATATTAATGTACGGAATATGGATGCATGTAGATATGTCTTATTGTGATGTAGTTTAGACATAGATTTTACTTATATGTAGCCTGTTATTGTTTTTGATACAAGTGTATTTGTAGGTATTTGTTTATATTATGATTAGTTTTATTTTTTATTCATGGAAAAATAATGCACGTACGGCCAAGCAGGCCCATGCGCAATGTAAATGCATATGTATTTTCTTTATTCTGAAAAAAGGCAATATTTTGAAACGCCTCAGAGCAATGAGCACGCACCACGCTGCACAAGTATGTCGGAGAAGTGCCGCATGATCACGGCGATACCGCGCGCTTCATACACTTGACTGCTTTCAATATACCGTACACTAGACTATGAATGGCTAAAATACATAATTTTTTAATTAGTACGTCACTAAACACTAGTTTAAAATGTTGGTTAGTTGGTTTATTGGTATTTTAATTAATAGCGCCTTTTAAATTAATATCTGGCCATGAAAGGACTGACAAGTTATTGTCAAATACAGATGTATGGTTATTAGACGAAGAGCAGTGTGGATTCAGGATAGGTAGAAGTACAGCAGACGCTATTTTCACATTAAAATTAATTTTAGAAAAAATATGAGAATTTAATTTTCTCACATTTTTATTATTTACAGACTTCGAGGAAGCTTATCTTTATATTTAAAAATGAACGTCTATGAGTCTGTTGTTTATGGATTCAAAAACTATTTGACCGATTTGAATGGGGTTTTTTCCATCATTTAGATATTTTTTTGGGACAATAACGTATATAACATATTATTGTACGCCAGAGATAAACAAAAATTGATCGGCGCACTAAAGAAAAGTAGTTTTTTGAACCTTAAATGGATTACACTGCCTAAAGCATAGCAAATACACTAAATTAATGTGACATAGGTTTGAATATCTCAAATAAAAATCCATGAAAAAGTTCGCGACAGCACATGTTTATATTTTACGCATAACGCACACGTTTTTAGGAGTAGCGGCGCACATCGGGTATTAGCTAGTGATAATATAAATCTTAATTTATTATGACTATTTAACTCGTGATCCAAATGGGAGTCAATGACCAATCACGTTTCAATGAATTTTGTTTTACAACCAATGGCAGTCGCGTTTCACCCATTCTTTATCGAATTCTCTTAACCACCTCCTGCTTTTGTGATAAAGAAAGCTCCTCCTTTTTAATATTCAGAACAGACCAGAGCATTATTTTGCAGTGACAGGCTCTCCAACAAATACATTGAATATAGCAAACAATGAACAGATTCCTTCGACCTACACATTTGATAATTGTGTGTTCAATAATTGTGTTTTTAAATAATGGGTTTACTGAGTTGTTTACTAAAAAATAAATGAATAACATATAATGTTGATTATTATATACAGTTTGATGTGTTTCATTATTTCTCCACTAGGGTGCATTCTTACAATATTGCGATCATATTTGGCAATAAATAATATTATCAAGTTGCAGTGGAAAACAAATGAAACATAACCACACATTTCTGATTTGTTTTCAAACATCGCCGTTTACATTAAATATATACATATTTTAAAATAACTATATTTAAATAATGATTTGTGAGTAAACAGCTTAATTTTATTTGTTAAATAGTCCTAACAAATGTCACTCTTGATTTTAAAATCCTCTAGATAAATTCACTCCTCACTTGGTGACCCACTTGTGTTTTATTCACTTTGATAGTACAGTGTGTTAGTTATTTTATTTGTTTCCAGTTCTGTATGCTATGTTTTTTATTTATTTTTATTTTATATTCAGAATTTTAATGTTTACACATCTTTCTGTGCCTAAATTTTTATTTTTCTTCTCCACTCGTCTCTCTCCATCCAATCCATGTTCTCCAGTCCTCTTGCTCTCCTTCCAGTTCTTATTTCCTGCACCCACGAGTTTCGAGGTCTCCCTCTCCTCCTTCTTCCAGGTGGAAGATGCTATATATAATGCTCCTCAGGTTGTCATTTCGACATTTCGGTGTCCTCACCTAGCATGGCGTACTTGTAACCACTTCTGAGGTTGGGGCGCCTGGAAGGCGGGGATACGCTGCCCCGTTGATATGAGAGTTGATGATGATGGTAATGATGCGCTAGGAGAGGCCTTAATCCTAAACTTAAGCTAATTAGATGAATAAGATATTGATGGTCACATGATGTTCGGGGACCGTCTGGGCCTTAAAGTTTCCTGACATTTAACTTACAGGTGAGGAAAAACCCCGAAAAAAACCTCACCCAGGAAAATTGTCCCGACCCGGGCATCGAACCCGGGCCCGCTGCGTGACAAGGCAGCACGCTACCTCGATACCACAGCGGTGGACTTTTTATATTTTTTGTCAAACTTATAAGGAGAGAGGTTAAACTATGTTAATAGATTATGAATTGTGTTATTATAGTACATATCAACTGATCTAAGCAACAGTACAACAATAAATTATTTAATTTTTTTAGTTCAACAAAGGGGATTCATTCAAATCAAGTTGAGAATTTAACAGTTTATTACTACTTTTCAATTTATTTATTTCTACAGCCTCCAAAAGGTCCAACTTCTTACCCTTATCACAAACAAGTAACATTTCAAAATTTGGATCGAAATAATGATTAAATTGGAATAGGTGGTTAGCATATTTTGAATATTCTAAATTTCTGTTATATGCTCTCAAGTGTTCCTTTATTTTTTATTTGTTTGTGATAAGGGTAAGAAGTTGGACCTTTTGGAGGCTGTAGAAATAAATGAATTGAAAAGTAGTAATAAACTGTTAAATTTTCAACTTGATTTGAATGAATCGCCTTAGTTAAATTAAAAAAAAATAAATTATTGTTGTATTGTTGCTTAGATCAGTTGATATGTACTATAATAACACAATTCATAATTTGTTAACATGCCTGAAGAAGGTACAGTGTACCGAAACAGCTGTCACTGAATTATATCTTAATAAATATGAAAATCAAATAAAACTAAGTTTTATTTTTATTTAATTAATAAATATGGATTTTCATCAAGTAAACACCAACTCAATTGATTATGTTAATAGAATTGAAAATTTCTGTAATCTGAACTCTATATCATATCTTGTTTCAGAAGTTACATGTTGAAGGTAATTAATGGAAATGGACAAGTTACGATTTGAAAATAACCTCGTCATTGTATAGCGTATTGAGGTTGTTGAGTGAGAGAGTTTATAAAATTAGTAAGAATGTATTGACTTGAGTTGGAAATAGAAGTTACTTATTATTTATTGACGGTTTGTGGATGCCTACGGATGTGGCACGCCTCTCTCTGTATCGAGCGGTGATCCGTTACCATGGCAACTATAGTAATCGCATATTCATTATTAGTGCAAGCATTTTTATGAGCTGAAAGTTAATATTGTAAGTTAGACTTGTGACTGTGTTTTGTTTCGATTCCACACACAAACAGTTGAATAACATATACTGTGTTGCAATCTTAACTTTTACTGCATAATGTTAGTGAACACTTGCCGCTGCAAGGGCTGCTCCAACAGAACCAGGGACCAGTTCCACCTTGTAGCCTACATTACGATACAGGACAGTGTTTTTAAAGTCTTCCATCCTTGATAAAATTTTGATCACGACATTATATAACACGAAAATAAAACCTATGACTTACGCCAGTGACAACCAATAAAAAAATAGCTCCAAAGTAACGAACCGTATAGAAAACATCACCACACAATACTCAACTATAAATAAGGACACGATTTCCAACACACAGCCAGTCTGCAGCCGACATTTGAAGAGTTAAGAGGTCAAAGAGCACACTAAATCTCCTGAGGATGTCTACCGCAGTAGTAGACGAAACGCTGGGCGATAATAAAACGAAACCACGGCCATTTAGCCGGAAAGACATAAAATACATTAATAAAAACACCTGCCGTGAAAGTCTACAATTTTATATCTTCCATCCTTGTTTCGTACTATCTTTTTTTTTTCATTCTATGTAGAATTTCTTGTCTTTAATTTAATTAATAACATTGTGTAAGGCGGCTCCGTGACGCAAGCGGTTAGACGCTCGCCTCTCACCGCTGATCGAGTCTCGGTCACTCCATGTGGGTTTTGTGGTGAACGAAACCGAGCTTGGGCACGTTTTTCTCGGGATTTTCTCCCGTTTTCCTCTGCCAAAAATTTCATTCCACCATTTGTTCATGCTCATCTCATCCATGTCGTTTCATTTCGTTCATCCGCTCCTTTGACGGTGCATCAGGGATGGTCGACCGGCACCCTAATCGTTAACAGACCACTATCAATATTGGGGCTTCATCTCATCTCATTCCTCGACCCGATACTGAGTTGTGCAGAGATTTGGACATTACGACGGAATAAGGAAAAGCGACTGGAAGCTTTTGAGATGTGGATATGGAGAAGAATGGAACTATAAAATGGACAGACAAAGTAAGAAATAAAGATGTGCTAGGTAAAGTGGATGAAGGAAGAACAATGCTGGAACTCATAAAGAAGAGGAAAAGAAGTTGGATTGGCCACTGGCTAAGAAGAAACTGCCTGCTGAAGGATGCTCTAGAAGGAATACTTACTTACTTACTTACTCACTGGCACTATCGAACCCGTAGGTTCATGGCCGCGCGGACATAAGCTCTCCATATATCCCTATCCTCAGTCAATGCTTTCCAATCATTCCCTGTATAATCTACTTCCCTCAAATCATAGTTAATGTTGTTCTCCCACCTCATTCTTGGTCTACCAACTGGGCGTTTTTCTTCTGGCTTTCCTACAAGAAGTTTCCATGCAAGTCTTTCATTCCCCATACGTGCAACATGTCCTGCCCATCGCAGTCTACGAGACTTAACTGTTCTTATTATATCTGCCTTCGCTGTAGAAGGAATGGTCAACGGAAAGAAAGTTAGAGGCAGAAAAATACATCAGATGATAGACGATATTAAAATAAATGGTTTGTATGCAGATACAAAAAAGAAAGTTGAGTCAAGGAAAGAGTGGAGAATGCTGAGTTTGCAGTGAAAGACCTGCTCTTGAGCAGAACACTATGAATGAATACTGAGTTGGACATGAGTTGGTAATATATTTATATAACATGGTATATCTACAATATAATTATTATTTACAATATGATTCCATTTACTCTAGATTTAACGAAATAAATATAAAATGTATAAAGATGACAAAAAACTATTAATGACATAGAATAAAATTAATTCTGTAGAAAAATTATTTATTTAACAACATTTATTTGTATATAACGAACGCAAGCATTATGAACACGCTGCACTTTCTGCGTGACTTAAAAGTGTCAAGTGTGCAGCAACGTCAGATATCTTGAGGGAGGGAGATACAGGAGCGGGCAAACGCTACTGTGAAGGAAGTAGAATAAGAGGAAGTGCTATGAAGAGGGATTGTTAGCAGACTGTTATCTTGTGACCTAGTGTCAATATTGTGGTAAGAAGATAACTTCTGAAATGTGGACGCCAGGAAACTAGGAGTGTAGGAATTCAGAAGCTTGAAAAGTAGTGAAAGAGAGTGCAATTTACGTCTGCCAGTAAGACGGAGCCAAGAGAGATTATTAAATAGTTTTTATTAAAATGAAACGAACGCAAGCATTATGAACACGCTGCAGTTTCTGTGACAAGTCATAGTTTAGATCATTATTGGTCACAATATTCGGATGTATGGAATGGATATCGGAGATATGAACTGAATTTAGCTGGTTGGAAACTTTAGTGGACTGCGGGAGTGTGCCATAAGACTACACGTTAATCAGGAAGATAGGCAGGGGCATGAATATTGGAAAACCCTGTGTTTATGAAAGTTAGAAAACTCGTGGCATGTAATTACATTAACGTCCTGGCAGAGACATTTCTTTCGCAGCAAAAACTCAATTTCCCCGCTGCACAATAACCGCTTGTCAACATTAATTCCATTAACAGTGCCGACAACCTCAACACAATAAAATAACTATGTACATCACGCTATTCGAGCCACAAGGTCTCCGTTTCGATTCTTCTCGAGGACCATGCTATATTTTTTTTATTTATTAGCATTTTTTTCTAAGCTGACAATAAAACCAATTAACATACAATTCAATGTTATGTTAGACAATGTGTGGATTTATTCTAATATTGTTATTTTGCAATAAGAACTCAACTACATTAAGTATATGGCAAAAACCAATGGATATAATGAAGAATTCATAGATAAGCTCGTAAAAAAACAAAAAAAAAAGGAAGAACAACATAACCAACATAACTAAACTAGAAAAAGAATCTGACAACAACAAGAAAACATGGATAACGCTTACATACACAGCAAAAGAAACGACAAGATTAGCCAATGCACTAAAGAAAGCCGATAAAAACGTAAAAATAGCATACAGAACCAATAAGAAATTAAACAACATAATAAACAATAACATTGAAGAAAATAACATTTTCAACAGCAAAGGAGTTTTAAACTGACATGTAAGGACTGCAACAAATTTTATATAGGAAGGACAAACAGAAGTTTTAACATCAGATTCAAAGAACATTTTCGAGACTTCATTCACGCAGAAGGTAAATCAAGCTATGCAAAACACGTTATCCATGAAGGACATCGCATGTTAAATATTGAAAACACCCTAACAGTAATGCACAGAGAAAATAATCCAGCGAAGATAAACGTACTCGAAGAGATGGAAATCATGAAAGCAGCTCACAACGACAGCCTGATAAACGAAAACGAACCCAATACATGCAACCCCCTCTACCAGATCTTCAGTGAAACACCAGTTTTGAATCCTGCCGATGATGGGACAAGTCCCGAAAGCGCTACAGTTAAATGATAATTAAGTTGAGGAGACGGACCTTTCAGGTGAATATTCTATAATTTTATATTAATTTTGAATAATAAAGTACTTGAAATCAAAATATCTGACACGTGGGACAAAAAACGAATTAGCTTAGGTAGTGGAACCTGGGTTGTGACTGAACATGACACATACCGATTAGTTGCTTTTGAAAGAAAGATGTTCAGAAGAATTTATGAGCCTATTGAGGTAGACCCAACTTACTTCTCTAAAAACAGAATGATAATTAGGTCATTGTTAGTATAGGAGTGACGCGATATGACGTCACTTGCTATACCATCTATAAATAGCGTATTGCGATGCGAGGTTGGGAAGTGGTTTTTGTAGAAGAGAGGGTAATTTCCAGGATTCTATAAAACACTTCACAAACGTGCGTTGTACATTATTTTTTGCACGATGGTGTTTTCAAAATAATAAATAATAGTAAAATAATAACAGTTGTTGGAAATATTTGCGTTCGTTATAAACAACTGACTAACGTTAACAGTGTGGGCAATGGTTATTAGTTGAGACTACAGAAGGCTGTGACACGAAATAGTAATAAAATGGTGGCAAGTACGTACTTATTATTTTATATTGTTTCAAATAAAGTTCAGTTCATTTAAAATACAGTGATTTGTTTCGTATAATGTATATTAACACTACCTTTTGGATATATTTTTATATATATATTGTACATAGTATACATAAAGAGCAGTGGTTTTACTTCCCGCACGTGGTTTCTAATATGTAATATTACAGTATAGTTATTTGTAGGTTGGCAACTCCGAAATGTAGGAAGTTGAACTTTCAATCATGGTCGCCATTGCTGTAAGTATGACAAAACGCACTATCGCGCAAAAAGAAATATACTCGATATGACGTCACTTGTTATGCCATATAAAAAAAGAAATGAAACAGGAATAACAATAATATTGCAATAAAAACAGCAGAATGTTGTAAGAGGAAGGAGTTTAAGAAAACAGTTGACTGTGTCAGTCAAGTGCGCCTTGGAAATCAGCCAGGACAGTTTTTTTTTCGCGATGATTTATGTTTGTTTGATGAAATTAGCGGAACCAATGCTGCCAAATGCAGGAAATTGAAAGATTGCGTTTTCGTGATCTCAACAATCGCAGTGCTGACAACATTAACTCGAGTAGGTTGTTTTGTTTTTATCGATCTGACAAATCCCTCTACAGTCTGTTTCCTTATTGTGTATTCATTTCATTGTTGTCAGATCAACAGGAATGTCATGTTTCCATTCACAGTCTCTAAACATTACAGTTCAGTGTGTGTCTTACATTAAGACAAGAAAACAAGATCAAAATATTTCAAAATAGTAGAATAGTACGTAAATATTTTGTTCAACGATGGATGGAAATGAAGAATGGAGGAAGTTTCACAACGTTCAACTCCATAATCCATAAGTATATATATATATATATATATATATATATATATATATATACTTTCCCCCGCAATGCCCCAGGTTGTGATTTCGACATTTCTGGTGTTTTCTCCAGGTATGGCGTACTTATAACATACTTCTGAGGTTGGGGCGCCTGGAAGGCGGGGTTACGCTGTCCCGATGATATGAGAGATGATGATGGTGATGACGCGCCAGGAGAGGCCTTAAACCTAAACTTAATCTAATGAGGTGAATATGATATTGATGGCCAGATGATGTTCGGGGACCGTTTGGGCCTTAAAGTATCCTGACATTTATCTTACAGGAGAGGAAAAACCCTGAAAAGTACGTCACCCAGAAAACTTTTCCCGACCCCGGGCCCGCTGCGTGACAAGGCAAACGCGCTACCACCTCGAGACCACAGCGGTGGACTCGTATATATAAATAGGCTAGCAGTTAAGTACCTTTTGCCCTCTGTTTGTCAACCGTTTTTTTTTTTGTTTAATAGCTATTTACGATTTTTAATGCTATAAATTGGAAACAGTTAGTTAAGCCATTTTTAAGTGTTTATGGAAAACCTCCATGTTGCAAGAGTTAAATTTCTTAAGAGAAGCATGTGATGTACAAATGCCATGTCTAAAAAAGGATCTGCCGTTTTTAACTTCAAGGGCACTAAAATCCAGTACCAAAGCTCCCATTCAAAATATAGGCAAGTAATACATCTACATGTGTTAATCATAAAGGAAGACGATTATCCTGCCAGTGTAGGGTGACATGTCGGGTCCCCCAGCCGTTATAGCTGGTTTTCTCAACCTGAAGAGGTTACTTATTGTAGCTACCCAAATTCCCCACGATGCTGGGTGGGCACCGGTCCTGTACTGGCTGAAATTTCACGAGAACATTTCTTCCCCTATGGAGACTCGAACCAACGCAAATCCCTTAGCTCTGCTCCAAGGCTTCTTGCCTTAATCACTCGGCTACGGCGCGGGACTATTTATTTATATAGTTGTGTTGATATTGTAGAAAGTAAAATCCAAGCAGCCGAGATGAAATTTTTAAGAAGAGTAAAAGGCTGCACTAGAATGGACCGGATATGAAACGAGGATATCCGTGAAGAACTGCAGATCTACTCCATAAAAGAAAATATATTTCTTCTTCTTCTTCCTTCCAAGTATTAGGCCAAGGCCTGTTACGATCCTATAGAAAATTTTCCCTCCAGCGTTTCACAGGACGGCCCAGTGATCTTCGTCCTCTTGGTATATAATTATAAACAGCTTTGGGGATCCGATTTGAACTCATTCTTTCAAGATGGTGTTTAATATATTCCAAAATTGGCGTAGTCTTCAATTCTTTTAAGATATCGGTGTTCCTTTTCCGATCCCATCTGGTGTAACCCGCTGTTCTGCGCATGAATCTCATTTCACAAGCCGTTATTCTGCTTTCATGTTGTTTTCTTAGTGTCCATGCTTCACTACCATAGGTCAACACTGGTCTAGCCAAAGTGTTATATAAACATAATCTGGTGTTTTTTTGTACAAGGAATGGTTTCATAACTTGATTAATAATTCCTAAACTTTTATTATAACTAGTAACTTTTTCAGGGATATCCTTTTCATCCCAGATAGAGAGATAATATCCAAGATATTTAAATTGATTAGATCTCTCTAAAATTTTATTCTGGAGACAGATTTTACTTTGTATGGGGTCCTTCCCATGAAATGCCATAATTTTAGTTTTGTTAATTGATATTTCCATATTAAATTTGGCAGCTATTTTTTGTAAATTATAAATTGATCGTTGCGAGAAAATATATTTAACAACAAGATACAGTGGAAAGAACACGTAGAAAGAATGGAAGAAAGTAGATTACCAAGTAAAATCTTACATTATTTCCCGAGAGGAAGTTCAGATGTCGGACGCCCTCGGAACAGGCAACTCTTGCCTAAACCAGGAAGTGAAGATGATGTTGATATTGCGCGTACCGCTGTGACTTACGCACCGGACCGGGTTCCATCCCGATCGGGACAACTCTCCTGGAAAATGTTTTTTGGGGGATGATAAAACAAATGCTAGAGAGGCGATGCAAATTGTGGGATAAGCTGTGCAACACGTCCATCCGTACGGTAGTAACACGTTGTAAAAGTGAAAATGTTACCTACTGTCAACTGTTTATATTAAGGGAAATTTTGAGGAAGTGGGTGAATTCAAACACCTAGGAATAATAATCACAAACAGAAATGACATGCACAAAGAAATTAAACATAGACTCAATTCTGGAAATGCCTGCTATTATGCATTGCAGAGACTCTTGACTTCCCAACTCCTTTCAAAAAACGTTAAACTGAAAATATATAAAACTATTATTCTACCAGTTATATTATATGGATGTGAAACGTGGACTCTTACTTTAAGGTAGGAAAGGAAATTACAAGTATTTGAGAATAAAGTTCTTAGGAAAATTTTTGGACCAAAGAGAGATGAACAGACAGGTGAATGGAGAAGACTAAATTAGCAGTGAATTACATGATCTTTATAGGAAGCCAGATATAATAACAGTTAAGTCTCGTAGACTGCGATGGGCAGGACATGTGGCACGAATTAGGAATGAAAGAGGTGCTTGGAAGCTTCTTGTAGGAAAACCAGAGGGAAAACGCCCAGTTGGTAGACCAAGAATGAGATGGGAGAATAACATTAACTATGATTTGAGGGAAGTAGATTATACAGGAGATGATTGGAAAACATTAGCTCAGGATACGGATATATGGAGAGCTTATGTCCGCGCGGCCATGAACCTACGGTTCGATAGTGCCAGTGAGTTAGTTAGTTAGCCTAATGGAATTGTTGTGTTGTACAGCTGATCAGGGACCACGGAGTGTAGGCAATTTGTAAATGGGTCTATGATATCAGCCGGGTTGTGAGCTCTGCGTGACAGCTGCCTTTTCCCGCACAACATATGTGTGGCACTCATTTTGTTTAGAATCTGTCTCACAAGGGAACTGTCAACTGTTGCGTGCCCGAACTTATCTTGGAATATCTGCCAGAGAAGGGTTGCGTGTCCAAAAAAATTATCTGCGTTTTTAACTGCAAGACACAGAAATCTAAGCCAGAATCAGGCAATAGTAACCCACTGTACGGAGCAGATGGACATCCTGCTTGTGTTAAGAGCGAAATGGAGTGAGGCGGGAAGCGATGCAGACGGCATGTAGTGGGGGTTATCCATTTTACCAATTCTGGAGTTGTATCACTTTCCTATAGTTTAAATGAGAGATTTGGCGCTGGATTTTAGTGCCTTGGAATTAAAAATGCAGATCATTTTTGGGGAGGCTATAAGATGGCAGCCCCATCACTGGTGTTGCCTTCCTTTGGTCAGCAACCAATTGAAGGGACTATTATTAGGCTTTCAAGTCTTATACGAATCTCTGGGCCGTCCTATGAAACGCTGGAGGGAAATTTTCTATAGGATCGTAACAGGCCTTGGCCTAATACTTGGAAAGAAGAAGAAGATAATTTTTGGGCATGACCTTGGTATAAAAACATCGGTTCTCTAGAAGAAATTTGAAGCTAGATTTTGCATGCAATTGTTGACAGTTCCATTGTCACAATAATGTTATCGTCACAAGGTTTAACCCTTATATTGGCAACACTACAATTTCCACCGCTGTGGTCTCGAGGTAGCGTGCTGCCTTGTCACGCAGCGGGCCCGGGTTTGATCCCCGGTCGAGACAATTTTTCTGGGTGAGGTTTTTATCGGGTTTTTCCCTCACATGTAAGACAAATGTCAGGAAAACTTTAAGGCCCAAACTGTCCCCGAAATCATATGGCCATCGCAATCATCATCATTCATATTCATCTTAGATTAAGCTTAGGAGTTGGGACTCTCCTGGTGCACCATCATCATCATCATCATCACCCACCATATCATCGGGGCAACATAACCCCGCCTTCCAGGCGTCCCAACCTCAGAAGTTGGTTATAAGTAACGCCATGCCAGGAGAGAAACCAGGAATGTCGAAAGACAACCTGGGGCATTTGCATCATCATCATCATCATCAACAACAAGGATTAAGCCCAATGGCCTATTCCGATCTCATATAGGTCGAATTGGTCCTTCCATCTCTGCAATGGTCTTCCCAACATTCTTCTCCCTTTTGGTTTATAATTATACATTCTTCTTGGTATGCGCTGTTCATTCATTCGTAATACGTGCTGAAGATAAATGTTTTGATAATATTTTATTCTTTCACAGAGATTAAATATATTAAGTTCTGTTCTTATATCTTCGTTTTTCTTTTTATCGGTCCTTTGGTATCCTGCTATTGCTCTCCACATCTTCATTTCAGCAGCCTCTATTTGTTTACTGTCTGCCTTTGTTAATGTCCAGGTTTCACATCCATAGATAAGAGATGGAACTGCCAATACTTTGTAAAACTTCAAAATAGTTTTTTTTCTTGTCTTATTCAATAAGTGCGTTTAACTGTGCCACATAGATAATTGAATCGTTGTATTTTAGTGTGTTTATCTAAATTTCTGTCATTGCCTAAATGACATCCCAAATAATTAAAATTCTGAACTTGGTCTATAATTACACTGTTTATCATTATTTTTTGTTCTTATTGCACATTTTCCTTTCAGAGCTAATATTTTTGTTTTAGATGTAGATATTCTTAAATTGTATTTTAGAGAGATATTATTTAAAGTATAAAGGAATTGTTGTAAAGCATTTTCTGATGCTGTCATTATTACTTGATCGTCTGCAAAAAGCAGAGTTGTCAATACACTATTTATATTAATTTGCTCTTGCCATTCATTTATGACATGGTCCAAGTATAAATTAAATAATACTGGTGACAATGGACACCCTTGTCTTACTCCCTGGTTTATTTCTATGTTTTGTCTACTAATTTTATCTCCGCAGTCTATTTTAAAATTTGTTTCTATATATAAGCCCTGAATGGTTCTTATAAGGTGTTGAGGAATTCCTTTCATTTCTAATATGTTCCATAATTTATTTCTACTTTCACGGGGCATTTGAAAAAAAAAAATTCTCGTGTCAGTTATTTAAATATTTCGGACCGCAATGAAAACAATATCATGTAAAACTTAAGTTATTATTCTATATTATTGAGGAAATTCACACAAATATAAGTAATTTATAGTCATTTGTTTTCTATTGTTTTATAAACAAATCATTGTATGTTATATTGTCAATTTAAAGGTTAAAAGTCTTAAGGTCATCAAGACGCAAAGCGTTGCCTTAATCAACACCTGTCTGTGCATGTAGTGGATGTCAGTCAGTTATTGAATAAAAATGTTGTGAGAGAAGGGGGGGGTTGCAGTGGGGGTGGGAGGAGATAAATCACTGGTGATCAGTAATTACACAATTATCAGCCTCATTCACACCCTCACTTGTTTATCCCCGGATCAGTGCGCTACAGGGTGTCTCTACTTTCAAACTGCTCCATCAATAACATATTTTTCAAATTAATTCCATCAAATCTGATGCATTAGCGATTACAGCGCTCGACTATACTTTCCAGATTGATGGGTTCTAACCCCGTCGGGGTAAATCAACACATATTTTATATAGTACTAGTTAACGCCCGGCGTGCGCTGCTGCGCCAAAATAAATAAAAATTAATGCGCTTTTATGTTTAGTTGAATAAGTATAAGGAAAAATAATTCTAAATTTATATTTTTTAAATACCCCGTGCTGATTACCCGGCGTTGCCCGGGAATCCACTTATCCCGATCTTCTTGACACAAATGAGCTGAAATACGAAAATTAATGTGTTTATGTTTAGTTAAATAAGTAGAAGGAAACATTTATATCGTAATTATTTTTAGGTACCCCGTGCTGTTTACCCGGCGTTGTCCGGGAATCTACTCATCCCGATCTTTTTGGCATAAATGAGCTGAAAGACAAAAATTAATGTACTTCTTATGATTAGTTGAATAAGTAAAATGAAAAATAATTATACAAATATATCCTAATTATTTTAAGATTCCCCGTGCTGATTACCCGGTGTTGCCCGGGAATCCACTTATTTCGATCTTCTTGGCATAAATGAGCTAAAATACAAAATTCGCTATTGTGAGTTATCCGTAAAGAATACCCGTCATGTGCTGCTTTGCTTGCCCAGGAATATACGTACTTGTCTCGATCTTCTTGGCATCAATGAAATATAAAAATTGTTATTGTGAGTTATCCGTAAGAGATAAACATATGCTGTTGTGGACTTTTTTGTAGAACTTTTTGAGATATTCAATTCCGTGTACATTAATTTTGTGTATTTGTTATGGTTTAGGCAGCGTAAGCTATTTAAGCGTCCATAGAACTACCTTTTTTTTTAATTTTTTTTTTCATGTTTTCCATTACAAAGGGCGATTTTTAAGGGTGTAGGAGTTGAGTATCACAACTCTCTTATAGCCTATGTTCATCCCGGGAATCTCCTGAACATTTTGCAAAAACCCCAATCACAATCGGATCAACGATATGGCCGCGCATAAAGTACGAACAAACATACAAACGAACAAAGAAGCAAACATTCATTTTTATATATTACATTTGTATTGTCTGTACACTGCGATATGCTTTATTATTTTATTTTTTGTCAACTTTGCGACCGTTTGAGTGTAGCCATAGCCGCGGTGGGCTAGTGATTATGTTCCTTGCCTCTAGTCCCAAGGGACACGGGTTCAAACGCGGCAGTGTCGATGCATTTTTAGAATGGAAAAATCCTAAGATCAATTCCTCCGGGAGGGACTTCAAGATGTGGGTCACGAGTCTCAAGCTTGTAAAAGAAACGCTCATGGACCGACCTTCATCCATCCATGTAATACCTTAGCTGCCTACTAGATGTCTCATTGAGCCGATATGGCTGACATCTTCAGGTAAATAAGCGTAAATAAATTAGGGTGGTTAACGAACTCCTGCTATGGAGAGGCCTACATACATACACCTATATCACTTTTATATTGCTATTATTGTTATTCGTATTATTATTATTATTATTATATTATTATATTATTATTATTATTATTATAACTAAGGGGCGGATTCCTATGACATGTTGTATTGTTACCAAAGCCTTATTCTAAGCTTCTAGTGAGTAAAAACATTTATATATGTCTTATTAGTCCACCGCTGTGGTCTCGAGGTAGCGTGCTGCCTTGTCACGCAGCGGGCCCGGGTTCGATCCCCGGTCGGGACAGTTTTTCTGGGTGAGGTTTTTCCTCACCTGTAAGACAAATGTCAGGAAACCTTTAAGGCCCAAACGGTCCCCGAAATCATAGGGCCATCATCATCATCATCATCATTCTTATCATTACCATCATCATCAATCATCATCATTCTTCACCAGTGTGGAAAGCAACGGGAAGCTACCACACCTACAATTCCCTAGTAAAGCTGCAAGCATAGCATGAAAATGTTATGATTGCAGTGAAGGACCTGCCTTCGGGCAGAATTACTATGGATGGATGGATGCCTTATTATTAAGATTAAGTGGTTTTTATTGGGTCTTAAAAGTCATGTTTCTCACTTTTTCAGATTTTTGGTCACACTTCTGCTTATTTCTATGATAAAGTTATATTTGTTTGTTTTTTTAATAGCCTAGTCATCAGGCGACTGGAAATAACCAACCTTGTATCTGTATAAAAATCTGGGGTTTCACAGTTCACTTGTTTCTGTTAACGGGTAGCAAACGTGTGCACTGGACAACAGAAGAAGATTTCCTTTGTCTTGTGATACAATTCAAAATGTATATGAACGAACAATCAATATACTGTGGGTAAAAAAATGCAGTCAATTATAAGGTCATATTTTTGTCTTTTTTAGGTCATGTTTAAACCTTTTTTTAGGTCATAAATGCATGCATATTTTCCATTTTTTAGGTCATAGAAATCCGCCCCTTATTAATTATTATTATTATTATTATTATTATTATTATTATTATTATTATTATCATCATCATCATCAAAACAAGGTGCAGCCTTTAAAAGCCCGTTCCGAGACTCAAAAAATTGATCAGATCTTCTTGTTAATGGTTTTGTAACTTACTTCCTTCCTTCCTTCTGTCTGGTCTGTACTTTAGCGCACTTCTAGGAAATCTCTCAAATAACATCCCACATACACGTTTCCTCCATTATTATCTGAATTGTGATATTTATTTATTTATTTTTTTCGTTTCATCCTCTTTGGAGTATGTTGGATCAATCATTTCTTTGTGTTGTTCCTTTCTTACTGCCCAGAATTTCTCCATTTTTCTGATCTTCTTTTCCTGTCTTCTTCCGAGATAATAGGTTTGGATTTTTGTTTACTTTTATCTTGGAATCTCATGTTTTCATCTTGAATAATTAATTTATCTGTTTGATCAATTAGTGAAGTTTCTGCAATCTTTAGTATAATTCTATCACGTCACTTTCAGTTTCTTTAAACCGATTAGATTACGGAAAAATTCAAAGGATTTATTATTGTTATTATTATTATTATTATTATTATTATTATTATTATTATGGAATGGATTCCAATGAAAAGGAGGAAGAAAGGAGACCAAAGAAAACTTGGATAGAAGCTGGACAAGCGGCTATGATTATCAGAGGATTGGAGGATGATCAATGGATAGACAAAGAAGAATGGCGTTTGGTTTCCGAAAGACGGCGGCAGCTGTCATGATATCAGATGATGATGATGATGATAATAATAATAGCAATAATAATAATAATAATAATAATAATAATAATAATAATAATAATAATAATAATAATAATAATAATAATAATAATAATAATAATAATAATAATAATAATAATAATAATAATAATATTGAATTTACGGTTTATGATCAAGGGCTGTTTTCTTTACAGCACCATTTCATCTTCCGAATGACATTTCTATGTGTGTTAGCTTATAGTTGTAAATTAATTCCGAAATTGTACTTATGTCCAATATGTATCTTCTATTTCATACGATATTCTTCTATGTTTTCAACTTATGGAATATACATTTAATTCCGATCACATTTTTTCACTTTGTGTGTGATCTGACAAGAACTCTATATATTTATTTCAGTTGTTACTTATTCTTATTTCTATGTTTACGATACAAACGCAGTCCGAGGTGTATGGTCAGAAAACAGTAGAATAAACTGGTGTGTGACGAACAAAGCTACCTCCTACAACAACACAAACACTAGGTAGAAAAGGAACTGGAGTGCACGAGGAAGGTCATGTCCTGTAAGAATGTGTGTATCGACCTGTGACTAGTATTTGTGTCAATAATGGCAGGATCCATACAACCCGCGCGCGGGGGAGCCCTCCACGTGACACACAACCTTTCTGCATGTAGTTGTAGACATAGATTTTATTTGTGTGTAACCATGTAGGGATTTGTTTATGTATTATGATTATTTTTGTTTTTTTTTTGTTCATGGAAAAATAATGCACGTAAAGCCAAGCAGGCCCATGCGAAATGTAAATACATATGTATCTACTTTCTTTTGAAAACAAAAAGGCAATACATTCCATTCATTCATTCATTCTCTGCAACTTATCACCACCACAGTTGTTAAAGCCAATTATAAATTATGGCATTAGGGTAAAAGTACGTAGTCCGATTTTAATTATATTTATTTTGTAGAATAATATGTCAGAGATATTACTTACTTACTCACTGGCACTATCGAACCCGTAGGTTCTTGGATTACCTACTGGGCGCTTTAACACTGGTTTCCTATTACGAAATTTCATGATCCTCTTTCATTCCCATGTCCTGCTCAACGCAGTCTACAAGACTTAACTGTTCTTAGTACATCTGGTTTCCCAAAAAGATCATGTAGCTCACCGTTATGTAGTCTTCTCCATTCGCCTGACTGTTTATCTCTCTCTCTCTGGTGCAAAAAAATATATATTTTGTTGAATAACGTAAGGTTGTCGTACGACATTTGTGAAATTCACTCCTGGCATTAGCGAAATTCTGAGGTTGGGGCGCATTGAAGGCAGATTTACGTTACCCCGATGTTATGATGGGTGATAAATGATAATGAAGCAGGTAGAGAGCCGTTAAACCTAAACTTATACCCGGAGACAATAGGAATAATTTACCTTTTTTTAAAAAAATAGTATTGTCCTACTGAGAATCGAAGTTGGTACCTCATGAACTGATCACAAAATCTTGATGAATTCATTTATTATTAATAATATCAATTTTATCAAATTTCTTGCATTTAATTATTATATTCTTTAAATATCCTTCATTTGAAACAGTTGAAATAAATAAGGGGCACGCCGTAGCCTAGTGGTTAAGGTACTGCGCTACAAGCCGGGAGTCCCTGGGCTCGACTCAGCCTCTAACTGAAATGAGTACCCAGAGTTTTCTCTGGGGTAAAGGCGCCCGTCACGCAGGGATCACAACCTAGCTAACATGAAGTGCCGATTGTCTAGAAAAAGTGGGAGCCTTAACCTCCTACTACCCCAAGGGCCTCCTGAGGCCTGTACTGGGATCACTTTACTTTAAATAAATACATTGTTGTTGGTAAGATTTTTGTTTAAGTGTTTTGTTTTTTGGGTCGCGTGCAGCAGCTTGAGAACCCCGGCGTGTTTTTGACTTTTAATAAACGAGTGAGATCCGTGATTCTTTAATCTTTGGTTTTTGTAATCTGCTGTTGACTTGTTTAATTTGAGAACTAATCAACAATGACCTCTGCCCCCTGCTGAGAGCGTATTTCAATCAGAACAGCGCGGTCTACAACCTGAGGCTCGCGGACCACACTTACTCTTTATTTAGTCCCAGCATTCGTATTTATCACGCACTTTATCA
Source organism: Diploptera punctata (assembly GCA_030220185.1). Classification (NCBI taxonomy): domain Eukaryota; kingdom Metazoa; phylum Arthropoda; class Insecta; order Blattodea; family Blaberidae; genus Diploptera; species Diploptera punctata. The sequence goes on along the minus strand of JASPKZ010002301.1, from coordinate 149,612 downwards.
CATCAGTACCGTCGGAATTCAAATCTCGGCGTGTCAAAGCGCCAAGAAATTTAGCTCAGAGCCATCTCACTTCAGGCTTTAGGTTCTACCCTGTATGACCTCACGTGTGGATATGGGTGTTCCGTAGCGGAAGATTCTTAACGAATCAAATTTAATTATGCTTATTTCCCTGCAGTCCCGTGTCGTAGGCAAGATGCCTTAGCGAAGAGCGTTTGTTCGAGTCCCCATGGGGGGAAGACATTTTTCTCATGAAATTTCAGTCAGTATGGGACCGGTGCCCACCCAGCATCGTGAGGCAATTGGATAGCTACAATAAGTAGCGGCTCCAGGTTGAGGAACCAGCTATAACGGCTGGGGGACTCGACATGCTGACCACATGTCACCCATACACTGACTGTTGATCATCTACCTCTGTGATTGACACATGTGGATGTGAAGGGCCAGCAGCCGGCTGGTAAAAGGGCAACCGCTGAAAAGTGGAAAGACCCTCAATCAATCGGAATTATTTTTTTATTCATTCAGAATTTTCTTTATCATTAAAATAAGTTTTAAAAATACATAATAATAATAATAATAATAAATATATATATAATAATAATAATAATAATATAATAATAATAATAATAATAATAATAATAATTAATAAATAATAATAATAATAATAATACTTTATTATTTCTGGCAGAGTTAAGGCCATAAGGCCTTCTCTTCCACTCAACCAGCACAAATACAAATAAATATTCGACAAATATAGATATACACTATACTAATTATAAACAGTTAAAGATACATTAAATGTAGCAATGTAAATGTCATGTACAAACAACATTTTATACGATAATAACAATAATGATACGATAATAAAATAATAATAATAATAATAATAATAATAATAATAATGATGATGATAATAATAATAATATAAATATGATACATTATACGGGAAACACCAATTAATACATAAATGACTACGGACTTACAGACTATCAGTTTGCAACAAACATTCACAAATTCCCCTTAATTAAAGTTCTCCGTCGTTCTTCGTCCTCTGTGTCTTCATCCGTTACACCAAATTTCCTCATTAAATGTTGAATGTTATTCTTCCAGGTTGTTCATGGCCTTCCTACCTGCTCCTTCTTTCAATGTTCCATGTATGGACGGCCTTTGGTAGTCTTCCATTCTGCATTCTTCTTACGTGCCCATACCACATTAGTCTTCTGTGTTCAATCTCATGCATTATAGGCTGACTTCTTTCTGCATTCATCCATTTTCTAATTTCTGTATTTCTAATTCTTTCCAGTCGAGATTTTCTGGCAGCTCTTCTCCAAAAATCCATTTCAACTGCAGTTACTCTGTTGGCATGTTGTTGTGTCATTGACCACCCATATAACATTACATCCATCTATAGTAATTCTGCCGGAGGGCAGGTCTTTCACTGCAACCATAGCATTTTCATGCTATGCTTTGAAGTTTTACTAGAGAATTATAGGTGTGGTAGCTTCCCGTTGCTTTCCACACCGGTGAAGGATGATGATGATGATGATAAGGATGATGATGATGATAGCCATATGATTTCGGGGACCGTTTGGGCGTTAAAGTTTTCCTGACATTAAATTTTGTCTTACAGGTGAGGAAAAACCCCCGATAAAAACCTCACCTAGAAAAACTGTCCCGACCGGGGATCGAACCCGGGCCCGCTGCGTGACAAGGCAGCACGCTACCTCGAGACCACAGCCGTGGACCCATATAACATTGGATCATTTAAAATTGAGATTAATGTACTCAGACTTGTTTGTTAATACAACGACAGAGAAAAAATTCCCGGTTTTGGGAAACAAATCTATCTTTAGTTGTATTTTTTTCTCTCCATGGCGCGACAGGGCTGAATGGGCCTTGGCCTACCAGCCGGTCATATGTGTTAATCACAGAGGTAGACGATCATCCTGCCAGTGTAGGGGTGACATGTGGTCAGCATGTCGGGTCCCCCAGCCGTTATAGCTAGTTTTTTCAACCTGGAGCCGGTACCTATTGTACCTACCCAAATTCCTCGCAATGCTGGGTGGGCACCGGTTCAATACTGACCGAAATGTCATGAGAAAATCTGTTCCCTCGTGGAGACTCCAATCAGCACAAGTCCCGTCCAGGCATCTTGTCTTAACACGGAGCGGGACTCTTTAGTTGCATTATGTAGATAGATCATTGGTTAATTAATGTCTTTGACTTCCTCCGATTCCTAATAGCCAATTTTGTCGGTCCATCCAATCTCCTGGTTGTAGATGTTTCTACTTCATGTATAAATATATTCCCTGACTCCTGGAGGTTTTAGGTCTTCCTCTACCTCGTCTTCCCTCAGGTTTCCATTCCAAAACACATTTTGGTATTGTCTGTCCAACAGATCTTTGCCCCCGTAAGATATGTGAACTAAAGCCTACTTCCTTTTCTGCCTCGGCAAATCATTTCCCTCCCTGCATTCCTATCTCTCTCTTGTACTTGCACTCCAGTGTTGTCAATTCAACTCCAACCTTGTATTATTCAATATTCAAGAGCCATGACACTGGGCGAAGTTTGGCAACATCCCTACTCCATAAGTTACTATGGCTGCTGTTTGACGTAGTGAGATGGGAGTGCGGTGAAATGGTGTGAGTACACACGTGTACTTTTCTAAGAACGATGTCAGCGCTGTAGGGGCACAGATCCGTTGGTCCGAGTATATAAACATATTATTTAGATGTGAAAGGCTGATTGAATTTTTATCAGAGGCTCTAATTTAGGCTTGAGGTTCTTTTACGAGCACGAACATTTTCAGGCTTAGAATTCCCTTGCAAATTTTTATCTTAAAAATGTAGCCTATTGATCCCGACTGAGTTTGAAATCGTGACCCTCGGGACCAGAGGTAAGGAAGTTAACTCTTGTTTCACAGAGAAGCAGTTGTTTAAGTGAAATAAAGCTATACATTGGAGTGACTTGTTTAAATTTGGTAAAATCTAGATTAACAGTGAACCGCAATAATACCGCAGTGTTCGCTGCCACGCAACTCTTTTGTTTTTCGTGATGTAGGCAATTTCTTCTGCGTGTGTAGACATCCCGCCCCTCTGTTGTTTTTTTTAGCGAGAAACTAAACAAGATGGCGAGTTTATGTTGAAACATTTGACGATTTAGCAGCGAGAGCAATAAAATACACGCCATGCTCTCAAATGTTTTTATTTTATTTATTTATTTATTTATCCTGGTGGAGTTAACACCATGTGGCCTTCTCGACCACTCACCAGGACAAACATATATTACATCAGAATATAACAATCACAATTAACTTTAATATTAAATACTAAATGAATATTTGATCAAAAAGATAATATCTATTATATTACGATCTATAATGCAACCAGTTAATGTTAGTTAAAATTAAGACTAAAACTAATAATAAAATGTATTTAAGCAAGATAAATTAAATTGTTGGTTGACCGTCCCTGTCTAACATAGGGACCTATGTAAAAAAACGAAAGAAAAATAATGAGGTATAGAAAACTAATTTTACGTTTTTACAATGTTTAAACAAATGAAGATATTTGTTAATTTTAATATTATTTTCATAAATAATTCCATTAGTGAGGTGTATAAGTTAGTTTGTTATTAAATAATTCTTTAGCTTGTTTTTGAAGGATGGGTGTACATCTTCGGAAACGGACCACAGCGAAAACTCTATGTATTTTATTACATAAGACCTAAACCTGTGACTGGAACTTATCATTCCTTGATAATGACATGTGGGATCATGCCGAAACGTCGGAATCAGTGGCCAGAGGCCGAACTTGAATCCAAGACGCGGAAAACCCAAGAAAACTTTCTTATTCATATATATATATATATATATATATTATATTTATTTATTTATTTATTTATTTATTTATTACACAAATCTGTTCATGAGAAGAACCTGAATAGAGTCATTGCTTGGGAATACGCTAAACGAGAACGTCCCAGAAAAATGTTGTTAGAGGAGGTAAATAGCCCCCTAGAAACGAACTTCTGACCTGAAAATGAATAGAGCTTCACAATAAGAAAACTCAGAATTATTATTTTTCGGAGATTTTGAATGAAGCGCAGTTGAATGGATCAGTGGAAGTCACTTTGAACGCTTGTATCGTAAATGAATGTTTTGCGAGGTCATAATGGATAGTGATGGCCACGGCGGCAGCTGATGGATGTTCCAGAGGTTGGAGCACGTGTTATTTGTACACTATACTCTCTGGTATTTTTCTTAATTTGTACAAAACAACCTGACAAATCAAGACGAATAGCTCCACGCAAACTCTCACCCCAAGTCCGTCACGCAGAATCGATTTATCAGAAGCTCCAATTTAAGATCTGATTTGGATGGTTTACGGAATATATCTTTCTTTTGTTAATTAAATTGTTTGGTAAACAATTACAAACCAAATATGGCGATTGTTAAGCGATCTTTTTTTAAATTTCGTGTTTAAGGTAAATCCCTACTTCTAATGGGGTCGAATTTCGCTAATTTTTGGAGAATGCATTCCTTGTTTTATCTTCTTCTTCTTCTTCACTTCACGGGCAAACCAAATTGCCTGTTCCGCCTCACAGTTGTTCTGTCCATCTTTTCACTGGCCTTCCTACATTTCTTGAACCTCTTGGCTTGTAGTTGAATGCTGCTCTTGGTAATCTTGTTACATTCATTCTTTCCACATGTGTAAACCATTTCTCTCTATATTCTCTGATTTTCGCATCAAATGGATATATATTTAACTCTGTTCTTATATCTTCATTCCTTATCCGATCCAATCTTGTGCAGCCTTTTGTTCTTCTAAGGAAGTTCATTTCTGCGCTTTGTTTTATTTAAATAGCATATACTGACAAACATTACATCCCGAATTCTACCTTGACATTTCTCCCAACGAAGCATTGTGTTATACCAAAGCCGTGTCCAAAAGAGTGCCGTTTTTAACTGCAAAACACTAACATCCAGCGTAAAACCTCTCATTTAAACTACAGGGAAGTAATAACTCCTGACTAGTGGACTGGATAACTCTCACAACCTGCCGTCCGCGTGCGCCTCACTCCATGCCGCCCTATTCAAGGAGGGACGTCCTTCTACTTCACACAGTGGGTTGCGATTCTGGCGTGCCTCGCAGTTAAAAAACCAACAATTAATTTGTCAACACATTAACAAGCCCAGTATATTAGAGGTAATAACTCTACGCCGAGACTACACCGGATTATTATTATTGTTCTGGGGATAAAGACGGCCGTCACGCAGGGCTGACAACCCGGCTGACATAAAGTGCCGATTGTCCAGAAAAAGTGGGAGCCTTAACCTCCTACTGCCCCAAGGGCCTCCTGAGTCCTGTAGTGGAATTCCTTTACTTTACTGTACATTGCCTTATTGAAGGAGACCATGTTTCATAAATACAAAGTACCATAAGCAAGTGTTGTGTACCCTAATAAACTTAGAGTAAGCCAAATGCGCTTCTTAGGAACATTATTTTCATAAGTAATGCCACGAGTGATTTCCAAATTATCGATAAATTCATGACTGACGAAGTGAGGAGTGAATTTATCTAGAGAATTTGGAAATCAAGAGTGGCATTTGTTAGGACTATTTCCGATTGAGGGTCTTTCCACTTTTCAGCGGTTGCCCTTTTACCAGCCGGCTGCTGGCCCTTCACATCCACATGTGTCGATCACAGAGGTAGATGATCAACAGCCAGTGTAGGGGTGACATGTGGTTAGCATGTCGAGTCCCCCAGCCGTTATAGCTGGTTCCTCAACCTGGAGCCGCTACTTATTGTAGCTACCCAATTGCCTCACGATGCTGGGTGGGCACCGGTCCCATACTGGCCGAAATACCATGAGAAAATTGCTTCCCCCATGGAGACTCGAACCAGCGCAAGTCCCGTAGCTCTGCGCCAAGGCTTCCTACCTTAACCGCTCGGCTACAGCGCGGGACTGTTAGGACTATTTAACGAATCAAATCAAGCTGTTTACTCACAAATCATTGTTATAAAAATATAGTTATTTTAAAATATTTATGTATTTAATGTAAACGGTGATGTTTGAAAACAAATGAGAGACGTTTGTTATGCTTCATTTGTACATCACTGCAACGAGATCATATTATTTATTGTCAAAGGATCGCAATATTGTAAGAATGCACCCTAGTGGAGAAAAAATGAAACATCAAAGTGTTTATAACCAACATATTAATTAATTTGTGATGTCCTATGATGAAAATTATACTTTTCTTGAACGTAAATTCCTGGGGGTCGGATCCCCAAAGCTGGTTATAATTATATACCAAGAGGACGAAGATCTCTATGAAACGCTGGAGAGAAAATTTTATGTAGGATCGTAACAGGCATTGGCCTAATACTTGGAAGGAAGAAGAAGAAGAAGGAGAAGTAAATTTCTGGGAAATAACACGTTTAAGAAAGTGCAAACAGTGGTTTCTTTTTATTGTTGTATAATCAATTACTACGAATGCTTTTCTATTATATCACCGCAAGCAGTATCTTCGTATTATTACATTCGAGCACTATACAGGGTGCTCTAAAATTCCCCTTACATACTTCTAGGACTTGTAGAGGGGACTGAGTTGATAATATTTTGAATTGGAAACCATGTCCGGAAACTTACCGTTTCTGTGTTACAGCCGTTTGAAAAGATGTTTCGCGACCACTTTTACAAGTAATTTATTATGAGGCGTGACACAGTGCATCACTTGTTTTACAATTCAACTCATTAATAACCAAAGAAACAAAATGGAAACTGAATCATGACTTGCATTAATAATCCCGGATACACCCTCCACAATCAATTTTTGCAGTTTTCAAAATTTATAAAAATTGTGACTTTTTTTTTAAACACCAAGTCTTAGAATACTCGATAGGGAAATTCTCGATTTAGACGAATCGCGAAATTATTAATTATTGAGACACGTGGCGCACGTTCAGGCAATGCTTGTTTTCAAACGGCTGTAGCACGGATACGGCAAGTTTCTGGAGATGGTTTCCAATTGTAAATATAATCAACTCAGTCCCCTCTACAAGTCATAGATGTTTAAGGGAAATTTTAGAGCATTCTGTATATATAAAAATTTTATTGCAGCCAAATAGCCAGGATTAAAGTAGAATACATTTTAAATTTACATATTTGCATATTCACACATTGTCTTTGTTCTTTTTGTGCATAGCTCAATGTGATATCGGTCACACGATTTTTCACATAGCGTACATTTACAGTCTTTATTTGCTTCATGAAATTTTGTGTTGTTTGCATATCAGGTGGTGGAATCCATGGACTGCCAACCTAGTGATGACGTGTCTCATTTCGAAATGTTCTTTTGTCCACGCATGGTCCACCATTGCCCCGGTGCTGTAGAATTCTGGATGTATTTCTTCTCTTTTTCTGTTCAATGTTGCTATCAGCTGCTCAGATGCGCTGGTGTTGGGTAAGAGTATGCTTGTTCTGAGGTTGTCGATGAGGAAAGTTTACTTCGCCAGTAGGTATGCGAGTCTTGAATGCGTTACTTTTGACACTCCTAATACTGCCTTTATATATCTCGCTTTCACCCTTTCTAGAGAGGAAAGATTCTTCATTGTTAAATGTGTCCATATGAGTTCTATGCCGTATGTCAGTATTGGTAGAATTTTTGCTCTAAATAATAGCATTGCCGTCTCTAAGGTGAGGGATCTAATGTTTCTTATTTCGTGCATTGCCATTATTGCCTGGGTTGTCTTTTCTGTGATATGTTTTGTGAAGCATTTTGCGCTTGTTTGTAGCGTGATACCTAGGTATTTGAAGTCTGGTACTAGAGCGTATCTGATTTGTTTTGGAATGGTACCAGCGCTTGAGTGCGCTTTGACCCATTCTTATTATTATTGTTTTATTTTTAGTGTATTTCGTGTTTTTAAGTGTTGGAAAGGTCTCCCGATTCAACATTTTTTAACTTAATTTTGAATTTGGAAAAATTTGGAAAAAATTTATGATTTAATTTTATTGGAATTTTTGCCTGAATTGTTTTAATGGTTGTTTATTGTATTGTATTAAACAAGGTTTAAGGTTGCGCTTCTCTGCTATTTAGTGTGTCAGGTCGTGGGGAGTTTTGTGGTTGGGGCCGTTTGCATTGTGTTGGGGACCAATGGCTCTAATTATTGGGTTGGTGTGAGTGTCTATTTGTTCTTTGAGTTTTCTGGCTGTTGTGATGATGGTTTCATTTATGTTAGTGAGTTGGAGTTCTTGGTGTAGGTGTGTAATTCTAGTTCTTCTATTGGCGTGTAGTATCATCCTTGCAGCTCTGTTTTGCACAATTTGTAGAATAGAATAGAATATGGAATTTATTGCCTTTTTTTTCAGAATAAAGAAAATACATATGCATTTACATTGCGCACGGGCCTGCTTGGCCGTACGTGCATTATTTTTCCATGAATAAAAATTAAATTAATAATATAAACAAATACCTACAAATACACCTGTATCAAAAAACAATAACGGGCTACATATAAGTAAAATCTATGTCTGCACTAAATCAAAATAATACATATCTACATTCATCCACATTCCGTACATTAATATTAAAAAAAAAAAATGCTAGAAAACAAATTAGAAAAAAAAAAGCACACACACATACACCCACACACCCCCACACATATACACACCGCACGCTCATACCCCCCTCCCCCCGTCACTGCAGACATTAAGTGCACTATCAGACTATTCAACTTATCAGACCTACTTATTATATAACATGATTAAAGATCGAAAACAAAGACCATATTGAGATTCTTCTTATTGTTAATACATATATCCTTCCTTAATCTACAATTTTGTTATATCTCAATTTTCTTACTGTACCCAAAAATTTGCATGTTTTTGATTCACTCTCGATCCGTCCTAAAAGATCCCAACACGCCACTCTCCCTCGATCCGACCTGAGAAATCTCTCCGGCAGCATCTGTAATCTAAGTTGTTCTGTCTCTCTACAGAATGCTATAATATGCTGCCAGTTTTCATGGTCATCGCATAGTGGACATAGTTTAATGCCTTCCTCATTTGTTAAATTATGGGCCATCCATCCCCCCAAATGAAACCATGCAATAGCACTTTTATCATCCCCATCCAAAGAGTCAATATATTTCTCCCTTCCCCACGAAAGTTTCAGTTCCGTCTGCAGGGTGAGCGATATTTTCTGGCTACACTCTGCTTCTATATACTGTCTGTCTATATCGATTAGTCTCTTCTTAACTGTCCTCCAAACATTTCTATTATTCCGCGTACTCCTCTCCCATACCCAACCCATCCCTATGCCCTTCAATCCCCTTTCTACACCGATTACCCAATCTCCCGAAACACACTGCCTTTTCTGTTCATTGTAACACTCTGCTCTAAGCGAGTCCTGATTCCCGTTTATTATGTCCAACCAATACTTAATAGCCATAATTTTGCCCCTTATTGTGTCCGAAAATGTACCGAATTCCTTCAGTATGCCACAATTTGAAGTCCCCGTTGCTAATCTCATCGCTTTCTTAAGAAACATAGGTTGAATTTTATCTAGTGTCCCCGTTCGTTCCCAACCCCATAATTCTGAGCCATACAGCATGGTCGCTCTCACAGTAGAAGAATAAACCTGTTCTAGTGTACGCATCGGTATGTTTCGCAATTTTGACATATTATTAAGCATTTCGCTTGTCCGGCACCTAGCTCTCATTGTTGCATTTTCGATGTGTCTCGTCCATTTTCCATTCATTGTCAAAGTCATCCCCAAGTAGACAAAGTTTTTAACATTTTCTAAATTCTCACCACGGTATGTCCACCTTTCCCTCCCGCTGTATACCGACCCGTTTTTAAAAGTCATGGCTTTCGTTTTGCTAACGTTAACAGTAAGTCCCCAAGTCGTACAGTATGTCGATAGTAAATCTAAACCCTTCTGCATGCCATCTATTTTTGTGGAAAAGAGGCATAAGTCATCTGCATACATTAGAACAGGAATACTTCGCTCACCCACCGTTGGAGCATCGATCCCCTCTACTTCCAGCATCAAAGCTACATCGTCTATAAATAAGTTAAATAACAGTGGTGACAATACGCATCCCTGTTTTACACCCTTAACTGCCTTTATATTTTCTGAAACTTGGTCCCTCCCATATTTAACACAGAACTCCACTTTTTTATAAATTCCCATTAGCGCCCTAATCATAGTTCCCGATACTCCTAGTTGCCATAATTTTTGCCATAGGGCATTGCGTTCAACAGAGTCAAATGCTTTTTTCAGATCTATAAAAGTACAGTGTAACCTGCCTCGTTTGACACTCAAACATCTGTTAATTGCAGTTCTCAGGACAAATAGATTGTCCGCCGTCCTGAAGCCTTCCCTGAATCCGGCTTGGTATCGTGAAATTTTATTATTTTCATTTATCCAATTTTTTAGCCTGTTATATAGCACTGTGCAATAAATTTTTCCAAACACCGGCAGAAGAGAGACACCGCGGTAATTGTCCGGATTGTTAACTCCACCCTTACCCTTGTAAATAGGATGCAGTATTGATGTGGACCATTCATCTGGATAGCTTCCTTTTTCATAAATTTTGTTAAAAATACCTACTATGTATCCTGTCCATTTATCAATTTTCAAGGCTTCTTTATAGAACTCGGCTGGTATACCGTCTAGACCAGGAGCTTTTCCATTTTTCATGGATCGAATCGCATCCCTCACCTCTAGTTTTGTTATCTCCGAGTCTAGCATTGGTACGTCTTGACCAACTAATAATAGCCGCGGTCCCTCCCAATTCCCCCCTCCTGTAAACACCCTTTCGAAATGAAGTACCCAAGTTTCTGGCGAAATTTGATTTACTTTTTTACGATATTTAATTTCCCTAATTACTTTCCAGATTTTGGTAACATCCCGTTCCTTCATAGCCTGATTAATTCTCTCCAAGATTTTTCCCTCCCAATTCTCCCTGGTTCTAGCCGTTATCTCTTTATATCGTCTCCTCATCTCTATGTACACCCGCCGATTGAAGTCGCCACCCTCCTTTCTGAACCTCACTAAAGCCCTCTCCGCTCGTCTTTTTCCTTCCCTACATGCATTATCGTACCAGCCTTCATATCGTTTTTGCCCTGATTTTCCTCTAATCTGCATATTTTTCCCCCCTTCCCACATTAGTAATCTTAATTTTTTCACCTCTTCCTCCACATCGCCTAATACCTCCGGTGTCGAAGACTCTAGTTTGTTAAGTAGTTCCTGTGTCTTATCCTCTCTCCAACAGAACCGCCTAACAGTTCTAATGTCTCCCCTCCTTCCCGTATTCAAGCTCCCCACTTCCTTTCCCTCTTCTTCAAATTCTAATTGGATTTCGATAGGTGAGTGATGCGATTCGATTCTGTCCGCTACTTTAAATGCTGCAATCCTAGAAATAAGATTCTGTGAGCAGAGCATATAGTCCACGACACTTCCTCCATTACCGTTTATGAACGTAAGTTCTCCTTCAATATCTTCCCCGTATTTTCCGTTTAGCATTTCTAAGTTATGAATATCGCAAAACGTCAGAAGTTCTCTCCCATACGTATTAATAACCCTATCCTTACTCGCCCGAAATCCCTTTCTTAAATCTTCCTCTCCTTCTTCCGTCCCTAAAGTTATATTTTCTCTCCCAGTTCTACCATTAAAGTCCCCCATTATAAGAGTATCTGTATCCGGGAATTTATGTCCGAGTTCTATCATTGTATCTCCCAGGTCATCAAAAAAGGTAGATATAGCGTGTCGAGACCCAGCCGGGTGACGATATACCGAGAGGATACATAAACAAAGATCTCCGATTTTTACATGAATACACGTGACACCCTGTATTTCAACATGAACATTTTCAACATGTCTAAATGTATTATTTTTCAACATTGTTAATATCCCTCCAGGATATCTTCCCCTTTTTTGTTTACTACCCCTCCCCTTATTTATACAATTAAATCCATCAAATTCAATATGGTCTTTGTCCCCCATCCAAGTTTCTACAAATGAAATAAAACTAAAACTTTTAACAAAATCAATAAATCTGTCGGAAGACATTCGTTTTTTCAAACCTTCGATATTCCACACAGCAATTCTGAGAGGGGGGTTTGTCCTCTATGTACTAACGGTTTTCTTTACCTGGTCTTGGCGGCCCTTCTGCATTGTGTTTGCAAGCTTTAAAGACATCATACTTCTTAATTGTCGCGCCGAACTTCCCTCCCTCACACTGCTGTCTTCTGTCGTCTTCTCTGCAGGGTTGTCAGTTCTCTCGCATTCTTCTTGTTCCCGTGTTGTATTCTTGGGACTCGAGCTCTGCCTCTCCGATGTCGTTCCACGCGCCTCACCTCGTTCCCTTGTTGTTTTATTGCGATTTGAACTCTGCCTTTCAGAGGTCGTCTCCCGTTGCGTTGTCCCTGCCGCTTCCTTCGTGGACACAGACATCTCCTCCAGTTCTCGACGAGTCCTCACCCGTCCATTTATTACCAGTTTATCGAAACGGATGAAAGCCTGAGCTCCCTGCTTCCTTGCGTCCACTAGATGTCGTTTCAAGAATCCTCGCTCCTCTCTCACTCTCCGGCTGTGGTCTTCACTCACTGCCACTCCAGTGCCCCGTAGATATCTTGCCCCCCTTATGATTTCTTCTTTATCCCTATAGTGAGCTAACTTGCACACTATAGGCCTGGGGTACCGTCCACGGCCCACTCTATGGGCGCGTTCGATGTCCCGTTCTAGCAGAACTATTCCCATTTGCCTTAGGACATGCCTTGTTATAACTGCCGTAGTGTCCCAAGACTCGTTCTCCTCTTCCCCCACACCATACAACACAATATTGTTCCTTCTAGATTGATTTTCTAGATAGTCCATTTTTTCTTCCAGCCACCTCACTCTGTCTTCCACACTACTCCAGGCTACCTCCATTTCCTGAACCCTCTCCACGACAGAGTTTACCATAGACACCATGTCCTCCGTCTTTCGGAATCCCTGGGCCATCTCTCTCCTCATCTCTTCCAGCATTTTCTTCACGTCCTGCATTTTTACAATTTGACAACACCGCACTGCTCTCGAGAACTGAAAACACGTCCGCACACTACCACGGTAAGTCTGGTACTATTTTCAGTTTAGTTTCCCTTATGTATATCTCTTCATTTATGACGGCTCTTCCTCCGTTTCTGAAGATCATTGTGTCCGTTTTTGATATATAAATGTCCAGCTTATTCTTGGAGCACCATTTTGCCACTTCGTTTATTGTTTCCTGAAGTGTTGTTATGTAGGGGAGGTCCGGTTGCTCACGGCTGCACCTACGCAAGACTCGTGTCTGCAGCACTCCAAGCATAAATCCTGTATATATACAACCTGGTAGCCGTAGTTATTAGAGAATCAATCACTACAAAATGATGCTCTGGCCTATTCAGAATGTTTAAAAAGGAGGAGCTTGATTTTAATGTGATACAATTAAACTGATAAAATCGAGGTGAAAAAGACTGTGATTGGTTGTAAATCAAAATTCATTGAAATGTGATTGGTCATTGACTGCCATTTGGGGCGTGAGTTAAATAGTCAGAGAAAAACTTGGAGTACCAAGTTTAGATGAAGATATATAAAGATACCCAACAAGAAAGGACGAATCATCTGAGAAGAATGGAAAGAAATATACTTCCAAAATTGGCAATTCAATATACTCGAACTGGACATACGGACCAAGGAAGACCAAAAAAATCGCTGAAAAGATCAAGACCATCTTCGTTAGGTTTACGTCACAGGTCACATGACCTAAAACGGATTTGTTCATCATTATGATGATGATAATTATAAAAGAATACAGGAGACATTTGAACAGTAACATGCATTTCCTGTTTTATGTCTTCACGTGTATCGTATGGGTTGTTAACAATGTTTGAAGGTTTTAATTTGTATTGTGGCGTGTATTTATAATTGAAATTGGCTTGGATTAACGTTGAACGTGTGTGTGTGTCTTGTGAACAATAAAGCTGTGTGTTTTATGTGCCTCAGCGGTTTACGAATTTCTATTTCTATTGTCTCTGGTGAACAGAGATGCTGGTAGACAGCAGTCTCAACTTTATGGCAGCTGCACTGCCATGCATTAACAAGCATCTCTGTATGTGGTGTCGTGCACACTTCAAGCCATTTCAGTTTTATCTCTGTCTTATTACAAACATGTGAATATATTGGAATGTCACAGTTCTGCTGGATTTTTATGGAATTCCACAATAATGTAGCTGCTGGGACTGTTCTCATGTAATTATTTTTTAATATTTTCTGCAAAGTTTCCCCAACCGTACTTACTACATCGAAAATATCATGACAAACATTTATATATACACACTAGAAGTCCCGGCCACGCATTGCTGTGACTAAGGTATACGTTAAAAATTTAAATTAAGTTGCTGTCTTTCAGCCAGATTACTTAAAACTAATACTTACACACGAAATTAATAATATTGAAAATAAAATAAACACTGAACACACTTAAATTATGAAATAATCAAAATTTGTAATTCAATTGAAATTCGCGGTTGCAACAAAAAGCACAGCCACCTGGATCTCTCTTTGTTAAACAATAAACCAATTACCTTACCAAATTACCGTACACCGCCATCTGTTAGAATCGTATGGGACTCACAGATAATTATCTCTTTGTTAAATAATAAACAAATAATTTGCAATAAAAAATAATGCGACTATAAATTTAGTTATAAACTACTCTAAGTCTCAAGTTGGATCAAACTGCACACAGTGTGCAAAATTTTATTAAAATCGGTTCAGTAGTTTAGGATTCCATCGCGGACAAACAACGTGACACGAAATTTTTATATATTCGGTTTTAACAATGTTGATACATTTTTTCTGACATCACTGATTTGTCTTCAATTTCGCTTTATAATTTTCCTTCATTCATCTCTATTATAACACATTTATTCCTCTATTTCCCAGTCCATCAAAGTTTCTCTAATTCCTTGGATCCATGTGAGATTTGGCCGTCCTTTCCTTCTCATTCCTGATGGTGTCCATTCCATTATCTTTTTTGGTAATCTTTCATCCTCCATTCGCCTGATATGCCCGTAACATTTTAGTTACTTTTCTTGGATAAAATCTAAAATTGAGGTTTGTACATTCATGTTCTCTTTTATAACATCATTTCTATTTTTTTCTCTCCTTGATATCCCAGCAGATCTTCTCCAATAGTCCATTTCTGCTATCATTAATTTTCTTTTCATCTGATAATTTATAGTCCTAACCTCTGAACCATAAGTCATATGGTCACACATAGAACTACATTATATAATGGAAATGGACAGTTAATAACAAATGAGGAAAATTTTGAGGAAGTGGCTGAATTCAAATACCTAGGAACAATAATCACAAACAGGAATGAGATGCACAAAGAAATTAAACATAGGCTCAATTCTGGAAATGCGTGCTATTATGCATTGCAGAGACTCTTGATGTCCCAACTCCTTTCAAAAAACGTTAAACTGAAAATGTATAAAACTATTATTCTACCAGTTATATTATATGGATGCGAAACATGGACTCTTACTTTAAGGGAGGAAAGGAGATTAAAAGTATTTGAGAATAAAGTACTTAGGAGAATTTTTGGACCAAAGAGAGATGAACAGACAGGTGAACGGAGAAGACTACATAACAATGAATTACATGGTCTTTATAGGAAGCCAGATATAATAAGAACAGTTAAGTCTCGTAGACTGCGATGGGCAGGACATGTTGCACGTATGGGGAATGAAAGACTTGCATGGAAGTTTCTTGTAGGAAAGCCAGAGGGAAAACGCCCAGTTGGTAGACCAAGAATGAGGTGGGAGAATAACATTAACTATGATTTGAGGGAAGTAGATTATACAGGGAATGATTGGAAAGCATTGCTCAGGATAGGGATGTATAGAGAGCTTATGTCCGCGCCGCCATGAACCTACGGGTTCGATAGTGCCAGTGAGTAATTAAGTAAGTAAGTGTGTTTTAATGGTCTATATGCCACAATTTTTTTTTCGGAACCGTACTTGGCATATAGAAATGAATTAACAAAAGATAAGGTTGAGTCGATAAACCAGCTAATTGGAACCATAAATCCGAATTTCTGAGGAATTCATTTAATTCAGGTAGTTTATGCGTGACGCAGACACAAATAGAACGAGTGAAGTTCCGATTCAGATGTGAACAATAGAACAATGTTAGACAAGTGAAAGTCTATTGCTGAAAACAAATGAATTGTGAATCAGCGTCATAAAAGGATCAATTGATGAGGATTAAGATATTAAAACTAACCTTGGCAGGTGTCGCACTCTCTCGGGAGTCCCGCTAATTAACTTCGCTTTAACAATGAAGCTCTCTTTTCCATTGTCAATTCATCGGTTCACAGGAGGCTTTGACATTTCGCCATTCTTTTGTCTTCATTCTGCTTCCTACAACAAACGAGTTTTTTTTTTTCGCCGCAGATTATGAAATGCTTCACAGAGATAAAAGAATCGGCCGCACAAATCAAATCTCGCTTTATCTCTGCTGATATTTTATCAGCATCAATTTTATTCCACCGCTCTTATTATTGTGCCGCTCCATAGGGTGTTCATAAAATGTTGATACATTCTGATTACTAACTAACTCACTGACAGTATCGAACCCGGAGGTTTATGGCCGTGAGGAATTAACCTCTCCACACATCTCTATCCTGAGCTAATGGGTTTCAATTATTCGCTGTATAATTTACCTCCCTCACTAACTAACTAACTTACTGGTTCTATCCAACTGGCAGGTTCATGGCCGCGCGGGTATAAGTTCTGCATATATCCCTATCCGGGGCTAATGTTTTCCAATCATCCCCTGTATAATCTACTTTCCCTATATCATGGTTAATGTTATTCTCCCACCTCATTCTTGGTCTCCAGAGGTTTTTCCTCTGGTTTCCTACAAGAAGCTTCCATGCACGTCTTTCATTGCCCATTCGTGCCACATGTCCTGTCCATCGCAGTCTACGAGACTTAACCGTTCTTATTATTTCTGGCTTCCTATAAAGAGGATGTAGCTAATTGTTTTGTAGTTTTCTCCATTCACCTGTCTGTTCATCTGTCTTTGGTCCTAAAATTTTCCTAAGAACTCTCTCACATCATGATTAATGTTGTTCTGCCGCATAATTCTTGGCCTACCTGCTCGACGTTTTCCCTATGGTTTGTCCTAAGGAAGTTTCCATGCACGTCTTTCATTCCCCATTTGTGCAACATGTCCTGTTCATCGCATTCTACGAGACTTAACTGTTCTTATTATATCTGGCTTCCTATAAAGACCATGTAGTTCATTGTTATGGAGTCTTCTCCATTCACCTGTCTGTTCATCTCTCTTTGTACCAAATTTTTTCCTAAGAAATTTATTATGAGATACTGGTAAAATATTTCTTATCCCTTAAAGGACATTATCAATAATGCACTCTTCAAATTTTCTTGAGGCTGATTTGGAAATAATCCTAATGCAAACCCTCGTGATGCCGTATTTTATTTATCGCGACATCTTATTGAGAGACATTAACATAAATTACAAAATATTCATAATAAAGGCCTATGTATCAGATATATTTCCAATATTTTTAAATATGACCACTTTTCCACGAACTCCATCTCCAGGATCGTATAAAATTGCATTATCTTGTTCTGCTATTCAAAATTATACACAACTCTACACCAAGCTTCCATCTCCTGTCCTACGATCACACCAGAACCTCCCACTATACTGTATCTACTGCTATACTCTCCAACTCCTCACCACAAGAAATCAGGACATTAGCTTCCTTTAAAATAAATTAAGAACTCATTTGTAATTTGTATTGAAATTTGACTTTCATGGCCGGAGTTAGTAAGATGATCTTGAAGAAGATTTCCGAGCTGGTCTTCTCCAAGTTCATCTTTTGTAATTGGTTCTTAAGTGGATTAATTTATGGTTTCTCTCTTTCTTGTAAGCCCTTGTTTCTCTCAACGAGACTTAGGAGAAATTCAACCATACTAATTTTAGTTACACTTGTTTTCGGATAGATGTCATTGAGTAGCCCGTGGTCAGAGTTCCGCCTCAGAGTGACATCTAGGAAACCAAGGCAGTACTAAGATGGGAAAATTCGCTAAATTTTTCTTAGATGATGATTAATGGCGTCGCCCATTGTTGAGCCACAGCCTGTCCTTTGTCAGGAGTTTACAGACCAAGTTCGTTTTTAGTTACCTTATTTGTCGAAAGATGTCATGAGTGGCATGCGGTCAACACACCGACTCAATGAGCTATCTAGCAGGCAACTGGGATTTTGATGTCGGTAAATTTTGCTTAGAGGCCTTTTCATTCAGGCTTAAAGATATTTTACGAGCCTGAAAATCTTCAGACTCGGGACCCACGTCTTAAAGCCCCCCCTCCGGAGGACTTGCTCTTTGGATTTTTTCATCCTAAAATGACCATCGGGGTTTGAACAGGCAAGGGGCATAACCACTAGTCCACCGCGGCCGATTTTAAAAAAAAGTTACTAACAGAATGAGGTGTTCCCAAGTGGTCACCCATCCAAGTACTAACCACGCCCAATGTTGCTTGACTGCGGTGATTGGACGAGAACTGGTATTTTCAATATTACCTATGGTCTATGATAATATTGAGTTGATTTATCATAATTTTAGTTTAATTTGTATGAACATTAAGTTGTGTGAACAAGGAACAATGAAGTAACGTGGGCCGTGTGAACACGTCATTAAACTGGTTATGAATGTGCACGAGTCGGGGAATTTGTTTCTTAAAGACTTAACTAACTGCAGCTGGTATTTCCCAGAGACGGGTCGCCTCGCGTGAGGCATTTGTCTCAATCATACATTGTTATAAAACATCAAATCAAACAGCCATTTTGTGCATTGTATTGCGTGACAGATTTTACATCAAATATACAGTTTATCAACATCATTTATTATTATTATTAATTATTATTATATTATTATTATTATTATTATTATTATTATTATTATTATTATTTCCTCATTTCTTTGATGGTCCCACTTTGTATAGCCTGTTGTCCGGCGCGATAAATCGACATATTATTGCTGTTGTTATTCGGACTTTCCATCCTCTTCTTCGTATTGTCAATGCTTCACTACCATATTCTTAATACTGGTCTTTGCGAGAACCTTAGAAAGCCGTTAACTTAGAGCCCATTATTCACCATAATCAAAACCTACCAGAACAACTGGACAAGCCCATCTTCAACGAATACCGTCTCAGAGAATTCAAAAAGCTATCAGCTATACTTGCTACTGCCCCCAAGGCACAAAGATCGCTGGGACGTCCAAAAGTCGTTATTGGATGTGAAAATTTCCTCTGTGCGACGTTAACAGGCCACACGGGCTAATACTTGCATGGATTATTATTATTATTATTATTATTATTATTATTATTATTATTATTATTATTATTATTATTATTATCATCATTATAATAGCGGCATGGACCTATATATCCTCATTCCTATGGCTCCAATCGGGCCGTGGCCTTCGATTTGGGAGGCTGTTTTGTTACGTTTATTTCCCTAAAGATTTCGTGAATGACGTGTAGCCTCAATGGCCATCTAGTAAGCATTTAAGGTATTAATTAGATGGAGGAATATGGGTTAAATTTTGCACAGCTGCCTCTTTTTTCAGTCTCGAGGTTCTTTAACAAACCTGAAAATATTCAGACTCGGGACCCACGGCTTAAGACCAATCTACTGATATCGAAATTTCCTATTCAAATTGTTTCATTGATACCATTGTTTCTAGAATGAAAAAATATGCCTAAAATAGCACATTGTTATTATTATTATTATTATTATTATTATTATTATTATTATTATTATTATTATTATTTCCTTTTTATCTTATTGTTTCATTGATACCAATGTTTCCAGAATAAAAAAAAACCTAAAATAGCGCATTCTTGTTATTGAAAAATCTTCCATTTGTCAACCGACTTTTGGGTCACACGGTATATATACATGTGTGTGTGTGTGAACTAAATGAACTTTATGGGAAGCCAGGTGTAATAAGATTAAGTGTGTTAGAGTGCGATAGGCAGGACATGTGGCATGAATAAGTGATGATGCAGGGGCATAGAAACTTCTTGTAGATAAATCAAAGAAAGCGCCTAGTAGAATGAAGTGTGGTGGGGTAATTCCAACCATGACTTGAGGGAGGTGGATTATGGGGGAATGATTGGAAACATTAGCTCAGGGTAGGGATGCATGGAGAGCTTATTTCCGCGCGCCCAGATTATGACAGTGAGTTAATTAGATTCTGAAAAAATGGGTTTGTTTTTTTAATATTAATCCCTCATTTTGACTGAAATAGCAGAACGCGCGCGCGGGCGCTTGTTTCCATTGTTGCAGTAACGGACCGTGAAATTTTCAGGAAATTAGCGTAGGCCGTGCTTTGTGTGTTTGTGGCATGCTGACGTCATATCCGAGGCTTTGATCTGTTGGATGACAAATAAACCACGTGACATTTGTGTGTGTCTGTTTTTAATAACAGTTGAATATCGACCGAACATAAACAATTTCAAAGCTGAGAGATTATTTTAAATTTCGTTTTATTAGGTTGAAATGCTCTCTCAGACAAAGTAGTCCCGGTATGATGATAAATAAGTCTCTTGCCGTAGCCGAGCGATGTATGGCACTTGCGCTGGTTCGTGGTAATTTCTGCCAGTGTGGGACCGGTGTATTTCAACTTTCTTTTTACGAAAAATTAATTAAAAAATGTAAATAGGCCTTCTTAGACGTTATTAGCATTGCATCTGAACAGTAATATAATGTACAGTTAAAAACTATAAAATAGTTACCTTGTAGGTCCGTCTCTTCAATTTAAGTTGTTTTAAAACTCTGTAGGCCTTTCGGGACTAGTCCCATCATCAGCAGAATGCATTAGGTCCGTACTTGTTGAAGCACTGACTTGGTTGTGAGTATTTTGTACAGAGGATTGTGTGGACTGGGTGTGTATTCATTGAGAATCAGGTTGTTTTCGATTTCTCTTAGGATTGCGATTTCCTCCAGTATATTTATCCTCGTTGGAATGTTTTCTCTATGTACTATTGTGAGGGTATTATGCATATGGTATATTTTGCGTAACTTGATTTTCCTCCATTATAAATAAAATCTCTGGAATGTTCTTTGAATTTAATGTTAAACTTCTTCTTAGTTTTCGCAATGTAGAACTCATTACAGTCTGTACATGTTAATTTGTAGATGCCTTTATTGTTGAAATAACAATATCGAAGAAAAAATGATTTCAACAATAAAGAAATCTACAAAATTAACATGTACAGACTGCAATAAATTGCACATGGGGAAAACTAGCAGGTATTTCAACATTCGATTCAAATAAAATTTCAATCTAAACGATGGGAAGTTGAAGAAATGTTATTGTTAGGGATGTCCAATGTATAAAATATTCAAAATTTGCAGCCAGAAACTTTTTTGGACATAATATTAGTTAAACATATTTTAAGAAAATTTGACAAGCCTCCAAACAACATGATATAAAAGTAGGAACAAGTTAGGTTCAGTTCAAATGTACTTGAAAATTATCAACATTTAGCCGATGTTTTTAGCAAAATTATTCAAGAATATAGCATTGTTTAGTCTAAATAAGTTAAATAAATAATTTTCTTTTTGCAAATATTTTTAAAATACACATCTTCAATAATGTAACGACTTCGGGTGCAGTGAACTTCTCTGAACAAAACGGTGGTAACGGTCGAGAGCAAACTGACGTGAGTGGGGAGGTTGTTTACAACAGGTAAAAATAAACAGCTACTCGGATGTCCAGTCGTCAACGCTGTCAGATGGCAGTGGAATGGGACAAAATTGACAACCTGTGCCTCTCAGATCAGATGCGCCCGACGAAAGGTTAACAAAAGCCGACCGCCTTTCAACCCTCATTACAGAGAAAGAGACGGAGACATTGAACTAACCAATCTCTTTACATGTTAATATAGCATAGAATGGTTTAATTTTAAAGTGTAATGTAGACGTGGCAACATTGGTGCGTGGTAGTTGTATTAGCTTAAGTTTTTTAGGGGTGAGAGAAGGCCGTTAAAGCATGGCCTACACTACAACTCGCCCATTTTTCATCCTAACTTGTCAACTAATGTAGATGGACTTCTGGGATAGAATCCCCTTATATGTGGATAAACATGTTGACAATTCTCTAGCGGAACGTGTATTATCACATTGGCAAACATGATGCTAATACTCAGTTGTTCTCTGATCGAATATTCACAGGTGACAAGGTGGCACCTCCTCTTCTGTTAGTTATTTATTCAGCGTTAAGTAGAGGCTTAGCGTTTAACACGAGCCGCCACTGTTTGTACAGTACTTGTAGTTTGGCAACATTGATGAAAGTGGTGGTGGAGTAATTTGGAACATTAGTGAGGGAGTTTTGATAATGTTGGCAGCCTAGCCACGGAAACGTGTTGCGAAGTTGGCAACTATATGATGACCCTATTCCGGAATGTGTGTTACAACGTTTCCGGGAACAGTTGAATGTTATTTACAGCAGCGGCTCATTGTGATGTGTCAGAAATTACCAGATTGTAGACACAATTTTTTTAAAGGCGTTTGTTAACATCAGCTTCCAAATTCAAATCTGAACGTGAAAGGGCAGAAGCATTTTTGCATAGAGACGTCTTATTTCAGAATTTATATTATTTTCTCTCTCTCTCTCTCTCTCTCTCTCCTCTCTCTCTCTCTATCTCTATCTATCTATCTATCTATCTATCTATCTATCTATCTATCTATCTATCTATCTATCTATCTGTCTGTCTGTCTGTCTGTCTGTCTGTCTGTCTGTCTGTCTGTCTGTCTGTCTGTCTGTCTGTCTGTCTGTCTGTCTGTCTGTCTGTCTGTCTGTCTGTCTGTCCGTCTGTCCGTCCGTCCGTCCGTCCGTTCCGTCCGTCCGTCCGTCCGTCCAACCGT
This sequence comes from Diploptera punctata, assembly GCA_030220185.1. Taxonomy (NCBI): domain Eukaryota; kingdom Metazoa; phylum Arthropoda; class Insecta; order Blattodea; family Blaberidae; genus Diploptera; species Diploptera punctata. The sequence continues at coordinate 126,609 of JASPKZ010002301.1, read as the reverse complement.
CCATCCGTCCATCCGTCCATCCGTCCATCCGTCCATCCGTCCATCCGTCCATCCGTCCATCCGTCCATCCGTCCATCCGTCCGTCCATCCGTCCATCCGTCCGTCCGTCCGTCCGTCCGTCTGTCTGTCTGTCTGTCCGTCCGTTCCGTCCGTCCGTCTGTCCATCCATCCATCCATCCGTCCGTCCGTCCGTCCGTCCGTCCGTCCATCCATCCATCCATCCATCCATCTATCTATCTCTCTACCTATGGAAGATACTTTTAAATGTCCCACGCCACACGGGCCTGTGAAGAGAGGATTTGAAACTCTCGGTCATGCATATAGTTTTAAACCAGACAAGGCCATGAGGGGTTTCCCTGGATCAACTCAATACCAGCGCAACCTACGAGACAATAAGATCATTTAATAATATAAAGGAGCACTCAGAAGAGCATTAGTTTCGAAAGTTTTACGTTCTTTTCCACTGATCACTTGTATTCACTCTTTGCTGTATTCATTAATTGATTTTGTTCTGTTTTTACACTCTGTGATATGATAAAGTTTACAGTTATCATCGCACAGTGCACATCTGCAGTCTTCAGTTGGCTGGTGGAATTTTTTAATTTCGCAGACCTTGTGATGTATCGCTAGTCTGGTTACAACGTGTCTCAGTGTCTGACATTCTCTTGTCCAGTTTCTGTCTGTCATGGCACTGGAGGTGTAAAATTCCTCATTTATTTCCTTCCGTTTCTGTTCCCTCACTTTTACTGCTTTTTGATATGGTTCAGTAGATGGTAGGAGGTATGTTATCCTGATGTCTTCTATGAAATATGTTTCTCGCACAAGTTCATAAATTAATCTGGATGGTGCTGTTTTTCCAGTTCCAGTGATTCTCTTCATGAAGCTTGCTTTCACTTTTTCTATTTTGTTGAGGTCACTGATTGTAATTTCTGCCATATGATCTCGATTCCGTAAACAAGATCATTTAAGACAAGGCACACATTCATACTAATAGGGTATATGTGATTGTTTTCGTAGACTATTACCTCACGCCCCAAATGGGAGTCAATGACCAATCACATTTCAATGAATTTTGTTTTACACCAATGATGGTCGCGTTTCACCTCGTTCTTTATCGATTTCTCTTTATCATCTCCTGCTTTTGTGATAAAGAAAGCTCTTCCTTTTTAATGTTCTGAACAGCTCAGGCATTATTATTTTTTCTCCAACAAATACATTGAATATAGCAAATAATGAACAGATTCCTTGATTTTACTGAGTTGTTTACTAAAAAAATAATTAATAACCTATAATGTTGATTATAATATACAGTTTGATGTGTTTCATTTTTTCTCCACTAGGGTGCATTCTTACAATACTGCGATCCTATTTGGCAATAAATAATATGATCAAAGTTGCAGTGAATATACATAACCTCACATTTCTGATTTGTTTTCAAATATCGCCGATTGCATTAAATATATAAATATTATAAAATACCGGTACCTATATTTAAATAATCACTTTTGAGTAAACAGCTTGATTTTATTCGTTAAACAGTGCTAACAAATACCACTCTTGATTTTCAAATATCCTCTACATAAATTGGAAATCACTTGTCGCATTACTTATGATAATGAGGCTTGGAATTCTCCGATATTTTTCTTACAGAGGATGTTTAAGCCGTGTGTGCTGACTCTGAAGATTTCCAGGCTCGTAAAAGAACCACAAGCCTGAATAAAAAAGCCTCTGAGAAAATGTAACATATATTCATCCACTCAAGTAATGCCTTAACTAATTCATAGAGGCGATGTGTTCCTCGATTAGGTGTTTTCAGGTGTCCCAGGCCCACTGCACCTGAAGAAGCGAGTTTGCCAGTGAGTCACAATCATACATCCCGCGCGGGAACATGGGTCCTCCTTATCCAGGCATAATTCAGTTATGCTTATTTCAAGGAGTGACATGTGGTTAGCACATCGCTTCAATGAATCAGCTAAGGCATTACTTGGGTGGATGAATATGTGTTACATTTTTCTCAGAGGCGTTTTTATTTAGGCTTACGGTTCTTTTACGAGCCTGGAAATCTTCAGAATCAGCACACACGGCTTAAACATCCTCTCGGAGGACATGTCCCTTGGATTTTTCCATCCTAAAAACCGATCGACTCCGCACTGGACCACCGCGGTCAACTATTATTTATTTATCACGTGAGCCCATCGCAGCGGGTCCGGGTTCGATCGGCGGTTGGGACAAGTTTCCTGATTGAGGGTTTTTATTCAGGAGTTTTCCTCACTTGTAAGAGAATGTCAGGAAACATAAAAGCATCATCTGGTCACCATAATGATCATTATCATATTCGCCATGTTTCGTCTTAATGTTGTGTTGTCCCGGAGGAGGTCCTGCATTCAACTGAACACTCATTCGGGAGACTCTCTATGTTCTTGTGTGATAAGTAGTTTAATACCCTTCTCCCGACAGGTCGTGTAAGGCTTATAAGGTGAGGGGTTAAACCAATCGGAAGGTTCCACAACCCATTTAATCTACTGTCATCCCAATCTCCGTCATCCACGTCTTTTTCCTCACACGCTCCTTAAAACACTATGAATCCACATTTTTTGGTCTTCCTTTTCTTCTTTTGTCCGGTAGTACCCATTCTGCCATTTTGTCTTCTGTCATTCTTTTATAAGATATTATTTTATTATTATTGTTATTATTATTATTGTTATTATTATTATGTCCACCGCTGTGGTCTCGAGGTAGCGTGCTGCCTTGTCACGCAGCGGGCCCGGGTTCGATCTCCGGTCGGGACAGTTTTTCTGGGTGAGGTTTTTATCGGGATTTTACCTCACCTGTAAGACAAATGTCAGGAAAACTTTAAGGCCCAAACGGTCCCCGAAATCATATGGTCATTGCAATCATCATCATTCATATTCACCTTAAATTAAGTTTAGGATTAGGTACTCTCCTGGCGCACCATTATCATCATTATCATCACCCATCATATCATCGGAGGAACTTAACCCTGCATTCCAGGCGCCCCAACCTCAGAAGTGCGTTACAAATACGCCATGCCAGGAGAGAACACCAGGAATGTCGAAAAGACAACCTGGGGCATTTGAAAAAATATTATTATTATTATTATTATTATTATTATTATTATTATTATTATTAATATGTATAAGTGTGTAATAATAGGAGCTCAACGAATGAAAAAAATATAACTTGCTAATTAATGGGATGAATTGTTGATTAGCAGCGCGCAGTTTTTCATACTCAGAGATTTCATTCATTAATAATAATCCATCAGCCTTATTTTTATCCAGCTTTACATCTTAGAAATGATAACAAAGGAAGTACGTCGGAAAAGCGCGTCCGTGTTCTACTGACAAAAGAACTGCTAACAATAGAGTCAAATATCAAATTTACTTCCAACTGCTATATTCCTGTCTTGAATTTCCGTTCCTTGTCCCTGTCACGTGGTTCTCAACATACTGGTACACTATTTATCACCCTCCTATTCTAATTTCGAACTACGTTCCATCAGGAATTAGGAACCCTGACCCGAATTAGGATTGGGTTAGTTAGGTTATGTTACTTAAGTAGGTTTTCCCCCTGGTTTTCCTACAAGAAGCTTCCATGCACCTCTCTTATCCGCTATACGTGCCACATGTCCCGCCCATCGCAGTTTACAAGACTTTACTGTTCTTATTATATATGGCTTCCTATACATATCATGTAACTCAATATTATGTAGTTTTCTCCATTCACCTGTCTATTCATCTCTTTTCGGCCCAACTTTATTCTCAAATACTCGTAATCTCCTTTCCTCCCTTAAAGTAAGAGTCCATGTTTCGCACCCATATAATATAACTGGTAGAATAATAGTTTTATATATTTTCAGTTTAACGTTTTTTGAAAGAGTCCGTGTAATAATTTTCATAGACGCTTTTTTAAAATCGGAAATTATTTCCCATCTCGAATTTTAGCCATTTTTTGAGGCAATTTATTTAATTCTGTTTTTCTTTTGTTTTTCAGGTAAGTGGAACCTTTCACCTCTGTGCAGTTCGTAAGTAATTAATTTTCCACCAGATAGCAGCACTGTAATGCTATTCACGAATCTATGTTCTTGTGGCAGCTGCAACTTGAGCCTAGAGGAAGGTAAATTATTGCCGCGCATATATGGAGCGACGGAACAGTATAATAAACACCAGCAGTATTTGTGTTTCTAGTAGATGTCACCCACCATAAACAGTAAAAAATACGAAATCATAATCAATTATACAGAGACATTAATTGATTTAATGATTACTAAAGTTTACTAAATTAAACACAATGCGCCCGGGTTCGATTCCATATCGGGGGAAAAAATCGTGTTTTTTTTTCCATGGATTTCGTCACTCGTAAGACAAATGTCCATAATGTTTAATATGAATGTATTGTGTTGTCTCAGAGATTGGATCTATTTTGATGCATTTTTTTGCGTTTGTCTGATTGGGTCCCTCGATCGTTTACAATCACAAATGGACTGTCTAAAACCATTAGGTGTAGGAGTTCACCTGAAGTGAAAATTTAAAAATCGTTCTAGGGGTCACAACAAAACTCAGTGTATCGTATTAAAATAAACGGAGGTAGGTATCATCCAAAAAATGAGTGAAATCCGACAATTAGAAGTGGAGGGTTACTTGAAACCCTAAATAAAAATCTGCCTAAACGACTGGACCGATTTTGATGATTTTTTTGTGTATGTTTGAGTGGATGGTTTAGATTCGCAATTGGACTTGGTAGGTGGCACTGCGATCTGGTTATAGGACTTTGTTTGTATCTCAGATGTGTAGTCATATTCCGCCAGAAAACAATGTAATGTTACTTCTCGAGCCACAACAGATGGCAGTGAGGAGTTTTCTTGGGAACTTATTTAATAATATCTAATTGCATCTTAATTAATGGCATGTGAATTGAACGTTCTGACATGGCAACGTTTGCTGGGTCCGTTATTATTATTATTGTAATATATAATAAGGGGATTCCCAGCACCTAGGCACGTTACGTTAGAGGGAAGTACCTTATAGACGAGATGGAATTAAGTCGTTTTGTCTCCGCAGAGCGCCGTTAATTTCTTGTCCAATTAGAAGAGAGCATCTGGAAACCAGGGAACCCAATAATCGATCCTTCAAATCAGATTAAGCTCCCGCGTTGCAAACAATACACTGGCGCTCTCTCTGTATCATTCAGGCAACTAATGGCTCATAAATATTGCAATTATACACTTCATTTGTTTCATCATTTCCGTATATTTTATATCAGCCAAGTTGACCGAGCACCGCTCTCGCGTTGTTACCACCACATTATATATAACCGCGTACTTCTGTTTACAATTTAAACTTTCTTTACCAAGTCAATATTACTTAATGTAATTCCTCACCATCCAGGGATTAAGCCTGTTGGCTCGTTCCGGTTTCATGAAAGCTAGAATTGTTAAAATTGCTCAGACCATCTTCTGTGTGGGCGTCCAACATTTCTCCTTCCGTGCGGTTTATAATTTAGCAATAACTTTGGAAATATTTCTTCTGGCATTCTATCAATATGTTCTTTCCAGTCTTTCCTATATTTAATTATTCGGTCTGTAAGTTTGAAAATATTTAGTTCCTTTCTTATATCTTCATTTCTTTTCTTATCCAGCAGAGTATATCCTGCTATATTTCTTAAAAATCTCATCTCAGCTGCTTCCAATCTTTGTTCTTGTCTTTTAGTGATCGTCCAACATTCTGATCCATACATCAATACAGGAACAGCCATTACTTTATAAAATTTAATTTTTGTTTCTTTTCTTGTGTTTTTAAGGGTTCTTTTAATAGCGCCACACATTAGATTAAATTTATTTATTTTGTCATTAATATCTTCAATTTTAACATATGATAAATTGAAACCTAGATATTTAAAACTGTTCACCTGCTCTAAAATGTTATTATCAATTACTATTTTTGCTCTTAAGGTATCACGTCCTTTAAATGCTGAAATTTTAGTTTTATTCTTTGAAATTTTAAAATTGTAATTTGCACTTATTTTTTCCAAATTAAAAATAGCTCTTTGTAGATCATCTTCTGAACTGGAAATCACTACTTGATCATCGGCAAATAATATTGTATCCAACAGTTTATTATTTATTTTAAAATGTTTATTTAAATTAATCCGCCACTTTAACATAACTTCATCTATATCTATCTCTATCTATCTTCGGGTTTTTACAGCTGCTGCCGTCTTCCCGTGCCAAACCTCCAAAGCCTACGGTCTTGGGCATCTTCGATGCTTAGCCCTCTAGCTTGCATTACTGTCTTCATGTTTTCCTTCCATGTTAACCTTGGTCTTCCTCTTTTCTTCTTTCTGTTAGGATGCCATTCATATAGTTGCTTCGGCCATCGCTCATCTTCCATTCTTAAAACATGTCCTAACCACTTTAATTCCTTTTCCTCAATTCTTTCAATTATGCTTTCTTCTGCTTCCATTTTGTTTCTAATTTCCTTATTTGTGACACGTTCTAATTTAGACTTTCTGGCACTTCTTCGTAAATAATCCATTTCTAGAGCTATTAGTCTATTCTTGTAGTACTTATTGATTGTCCATACCTCACTTCCGTACATTGCAACAGATTCCACCAATGTTTTACCAATATATTTTTTTGTGTCTTTCCAAATATGCTTATCCCACCATATGGAATTTAATGATGATATTATTTTGCTACTCAATTCAATTCTATGTTTTATGTTCTCTTTGCCTATACCTTCGATGTTATCCATAATCATTCCCAAATATTTAGTTTGTTTCACTTGCTTTATTTGGATTCCATCTTCCAATACTAAGTTTTCTCTTTCATTGCTATTTATTGCCAGATATTCTGTTTTTTTGTAAATTTACTGTGAGACCCCATGATTCATATGTGCTTATCAACCTTTTTATCATGAATTCCATATCAAAATTGTCTTGCGCTAAAACCAGTTGATCATCGGCAAATTGTAATGTCAGCAAAAATCTATTGCCTATTGGGATCCCCATACCTTTGCAGCTTTGTTTCCATTTCGTTAATATAAATTCTACATAAATATTAAATAAAATTGGTGATAGACTGCACCCTTGTTTCAATCCCTTTGAGGTGTTTTATAGGATTAGACATTATATTTCCCATTTTAACATAAGCGGAGTTATCTTTATAGGTTTGTTTAATAATTTCTATTAGGTTTCTGTCAATATTGTATTTCTCCAATACTTCCCATAATTTGTTCCTCGGAATTGAGTCATAAGCTTTCTCTAAATCTATCATTGTCAAATGGGTTTTTCTTCTCCAACTGCAGTCCGTTTTTCAATTAACTGTTGTATTGCAAATATATTGTCAACACATGACCTTCCTGGTCTGAATCCATTTTGATCTTCTCCTAATTTGTCTTTAACATCTTTTTGTAACTTTGTTTTTAATAACTTCGTAAATATTCTATATAATGTGTTATTTATACTTAGTCCTCTGTAGTTTTTTGCGTCTCTTCTATCGCCCTTCTTGTATATTGGTACTATGTAGCTTATTTTCCATTCATCAGGAATCTTCTGTATTGCAATGCACTTATTATACAAGTCCCTCAATCTACCTATTAAATTTTTTGGGCCATATTTAATTAACTCATTTGGTATGTTTCCCGGCCCTGGTGCCTTTTTATTCTTTAGGGTTTGAATTTCTAATTCTATATCTATTGTATCAAATTCCAGGGCGTTCATTTCTATGGATGGATTTTCTGTTGTTTCCATAAACTCATTTCTAGTTTCTGTCAGTAAAGCTTTGTAATGTTTTTCTTGCGTCTGATTTTGCTAACAATTTATCTTGCTGGGTCCCTTGGTTGGTTTTCAGTGTTTTTAGAAATCTCCATACTTCTGATGATTGTGATCCTCCTATATAACTTTCTATTTCTTGGCATTTGCTTTTCCATAATTTGTTTTTTTTTCTTCTATCACTTTCCTTTTAACTTCGGCGTTTGTTCTCTTGTATTCTATCCAATTTTCTGTTGTTTTATTTGCCAACCATTCTAAGTAGCATTTTTTCTTCTTTTTGGTTAATTCTTCAATATCATCATTCCACCAATCTTGGGTATTTGTTTTTTTATTTATTGTGCCTAATGCTTCTTTTGCTGCCGAATGTATTATTTCCTTTAATTATTGATTATATTCTTCTTCTATGTCTTCCTTGTAATCCAAATTCTCAATTTTAATCCTCAGTCTTTCTTTATATAAGTTTTTGATACTATCCTGATTAAATAAATACAGTTTAAATTTTTCTTCCTGCTTCGGTTGCATTGTTGATTCCCTTGCTTCATCATGCACTTTTTTCCCTGTAGGGAATTTGGGGATGATCTGTGCTGTGAGTAGATAGTGGTCAGAACCACAATTTGCTCCTCTTTTAACCCTTGAGTCCTTAATAAATAAGGAAGTATTTTGCTTTACAATTATGTAGTCTATTATTGATTTCTGATTGAGACTAGGTCGTCCCCAAGTAAATATATGAATATCCTTATGGTCGAAAAATGTAACTTCATCTATATATAAATTAAAAAGAGAAGGTGATAAAGGACACCCTTGTCTGACACCACGATCTATCATTACCATTTTTTTGTTGTTTGATTTAAACCCCATGTCTCTTTATAAAACCCAATAATATGTGACCAGTTTTCCGGCTCATTGCACACATTACTGCTGTGGTCTCGAGGTAGCGTGCTGCCTTGTCTCGTAGCGAGCCCAGGTTCAATCCCTGGTCGGGGCAAGTTTTCTGGGTGGTGTTTTTTTCGGGGGGGGGGTTCTCACCTATAAGACAAATGTCAGGAAACTTTAAGGCCCAAACGGTCCCCGAACATCACCTGACCATCATTAACATATTCATTAAGTTTAGGATTAAGGCCTCTCCTGGCGCATCATCATCACCTACCGTATATCATGGGCGGAACGTAACTCCACCTTCCAGGCGCCCCAACCTCAGAAGTGGGTTATAATAACGCCATGCCAGGAGGGAATTGCAGAATGTCGAAATGGCAACGTGGTGACAATGAATAAAAATAATTCCCTCGATATTCTTATTTAGGAACACCCATTCGCCGAAGAGCCGATATTGGCTACTTGTGGTATCGTTGTACACCCCTTATGTAAATTATGACGTTTGTAAGTGAAGCAGGTATCTCGCTTATCAATCTTGCCGCTTTTGAACTGCTCACATCCGGTTTATCAGATCTTGCAGGAATATCGCTTTGCGTGATCCAGGAGGCCGTGTAAGCTGCAAGGATATCGCTTCTTCCCGTCTGCAGCAGGTTGCATATCAATTAGGGGCAGTTCTTGTTATCGCAGTCGCTTTCACTAACATCTCCGATGTTTCTTTTATTCCCCCCTCCTCCTCCTCCTCTGTTATAAATTGAATTTCCTCAACTGTCAGTTGAAGCGATCCACCTAGTTGTGAATAACATGAACAGGCCGAGGTTCAAGTTGCAGTGACAAGGAGATACGACCAGAGTTCAAGTTACCTATTTCGTCGTCATATTTTATTCATGAATAATACAAATCCCATTTTCAAACTTGCTGAGGGATGTTGAGTGAGTGTTTTGATGTAAGGAGCCAATCATTTACACAGTATTTTAATGTTGATGCGTCACACAAACTTTCAAATGTTGTTTCTTTGATATATCAGCTTCATCTTGAAATGTTAAATATAATACAAATAATTAAATTCGTTTACTCGTTCTAAAATTTCATCATCCAAAACAATTTTGCTAGGTATAGGGTATTTCCCACAACAGGCCGTCACTTTAGTTTTCTTTGTATTGATTTCCATATTGCAATTCACTTGGTTCTTGTTTGTAATTATTGTTCCTATTCCTGCAACACATTGCTTTAGAAAAATGAAGATGGTCGTGGAACTGATAGCCCAGATAGAGTGTGTTTGTGAAATTAGCCACAAGAACGGAGAGCCTGCAGTCTGTAGATTACGGACGTCACATGTTTTGTATGGCGCTCACTCAGGAACTATTTAACGTTGCGGAAGCGCTGACTCGACAATTGGCAATCGATTGTCCCTTGTTTGCTGACAGGCAACATAACAATGTCATCACTACACAAGTCGCTAATTTGAAGCATGCGCGCTCTGTGTTGGGCGACAGAGAGTGAAAGTACAACAATCACCTCGGCCTGCTTCATAAAAATATATGATTAACTGAATGATATATTTATTCTCAAATTTTACTGAATTACGAAGAAATTAAGCTATTAGCATTGTTTCCGTGAACGTATTTATGAAAAAATAGCACAGATCTTCACTGACCCTAAGTAGTGGACACCGAAAACAACCATGACAAAAAAGTACACACACACACACACACACACATATATATATATATATATATATATATATATATATATATATATATATATACTAGAAGTCCCGTACACGCGTTGCTGTGGCTAAGGTATACGTTAAAATTTAAATTAAGTTGCTGTCTTTCAGCCAGATTACTTAAAACTATTACATACACGCGAAATTAATAATATTGAAAATAAAATAAACGCTGAACACACTTATATTATGAAATAATCAATATTTGTAATTCAATTGAAATTCGCGGTTGCAACAAAAAGCACAGCCATCTGGATCTCTCTTTGTTAAATAATAAACCAATTACCTTACCAAATTACCTTACACCGCCATCTGTTAGAATTGTATGGAAATCACAGATAATTACACCGCCATCTATTAGAATCGCAAGGAACTCACAGATAATTATAACTCTTTGTTAAATAATAAACAAATAATTTGCAATAAAAAATAGTGCGACTATAAATTTACTTATAAACTACCCTAAGTCTCAAGTTGGATCAAACTGCACACAGCGTGCAAAATTTTATAAAAATCGGTTCAGTAGTTTAGGATTCCATCGCGGACAAACAACGTGACACGTAATTTTTATATATTAAGATATATATATATCCATCCATAGTAATTCTGCCCAAGGGCAGGTCTTTTACTGCAATCATAGCATTTTCATGCTATGCTTTGCAGCTTTACTAGGGGATTGTAGGTGTGGTAGCTTCCCGTTGCTTTCCACACCGGTGAAGGATGATGATGGTGATGATGGCCATATGATTTCGGGGACCGTTTGGGCCTTAAAGTTTTGCTGACATTTGTCTCACAGGTGAGGAAAAAACCCAATAAAAACCTCACCCAGAAAAACTGTCCCGACCGGCGATGGAAGGGGGGGCCGCTGCGTGACAACGCAGCACGCTACCTCGAGACCACAGCGGTGGACTTTATATATATACACTCGGCATGCGTTACTACGCCTAAATAAATAAATACATTATTAAAGGTTGATTATTAAATTGTGATGGAATACGCTGAGACGAACTAAACATGGTGGTTGCGAGTCAGTTTTTAATTTCGGGTTTCAGGTAAACCTACACTTATAATTGTCGGATTATGTTCATTTTTGGACAATACAAACCTGGGTTTATTTTAATAGGATATACTGAGTTTCGTTGTGAAATATCGAAAATTGTGACTGCTAGAGCGATATTTAAATTTTCACTTGAGGTGAACTCCTATACCTAATGGTTTTAGAAGGTTCAATTTTGAATCTAAACCATCCAGAGACCCACTCAAACACACACACAATCTCACCAAAATAGGTCCTGTCGTTTAGGTAGCTTTTAATTTCGGATTTCTGGTATTCCCAATTATTTATCATCTCGTTTCCTCAAACCATAACTTAAACACAAGATCACAACATAGTCTCTTGCTTAATATACCGCAACATAGGACATCACATCACTCCATGTCATATACCATCTTCACTTCTCGCAACTGGAATTCCCTACCACAAGAAATAAGGGGCTGCCGGACATTGGCAACTTTTAAAAGAAATCTAAATTTATATTTGCTCTAACCTCGACTTCATCATTACCCAGTGTAAGGTTGGTGTTCTCATATAATTTATCATTTTATACTATTATTGTTATCATTGTTATATTATTCTTTTGAAATCCAGAATGGGTTAAAGCAAGGAGATGCACTATCTCCTCTACTATTTAATTTTATACTAGAGCATGCCATTAAATCTTTAGAGAATGAGGAAGGCTTACAACTGAATGCTATTAATAAGCTGTTAGTTTATGCTGATGATGTAGTACTACTGGCCGATAGCGAGGAGATACCAAAGGACAACACGCACACACTATTGAGTAACACTAAGAAATTAGGACTGAAAGTAAATATCAGTAAAACTAAATATATGGTCACACGTAGAAATACATTATATAATGAAAATGGACAGCTAATGACAAATGAGGGAAATTTTGAGGAATTGGCTGAATTCAAATACCTAGGAACAATAATCACAAATAGGAATGAGATGCACAAAGAAATTAAACATAGGCTCAATTCTGGAAATGCGTGCTATTATGCATTGCAGAGACTTTGATGTCCCAACTCCTTTCAAAAAACGTTAAGCTGAAAATATATAAAACTATTATTCTACCAGTTATATTATATGGGTGCGAAACATGGACTCTTACTTTAAGGGAGGAAAGGAGATTACGAGTATTTGAGAATAAAGTTCTTAGGAAAATTTTTGGACCAAAGAGAGATGAACAGACAGGTGAATGGAGAAGACTACATAACAATGAACTACATGGTCTTTATAGGAAGCCAGATATAATAAGAACAGTTAAGTCCCGTAGACTGCGGTGGGCAGGACATGTTGCGCGTATGGGGAATGAAAGACGTGCATGGAAACTTCTTGTAGGAAAGCCAGAAGGAAAACGCCCAGTTCGTAGACCAAGAATGAGGTGGGAGAACAACATTAACTATGATTTGAGGGAAGTAGATTATACAGGGAACGATTGGAAAGCATTAGCTCAGGATAGGGATGTATGGAGAGCTTATGTCCGTGCGGCCATGAACCTACGGGTTCGATAGTGCCAGTGAGTAAGTAAGTAAGTATTGTTATATTATTATTATTATTATTATTGTTATTATCGTATAAAATGTTGTTTGTACATGACATTTACATTGCTACATTTAATATATCTTTAACTGTTTATAATTAGTATTGTGTATATCTATATTTGTCAAATATTTATTTGTATTTGTGCTGGTTGAGTGGAAGAGAGGGCCTTATGGCCTTAACTCTGCCAGAATAAATAATACATTATATATTATTATTATTATTAAACCTCCACTTCTAATTGTCGGATCTGGCTCATTTTTTGATAATACCTACCTCGGTTTATTTTAATAGAATATACTGAGTTTCGTTGTGAAACATAAAAAATTGTGACTGCTATAGGGATTTTAAAATTTTCACTTCAGGTTAACTCCTACACCTAATCATTTTAGAGGATCCAATTGTGATTCTAAACCATCGAGGAACTCAATCAGACACATACACAAAATATGCATCAAAATCGGTCCAGTCGTTTAGGAGGAGATCAGTGACAAACACATGTACACAAGAATTATATATATATATATATATATATGAATAAGAAAGTTTTCTTGGGTTTTCCGCGTCTTGGATTCAAGTTCGGCCCCTGGCCACTGACTCCGACGTTTCGGCATGATCCCACATGCCATTATCAAATGGCCGAACTTGAATCCAAGACGCGGAAAACGCAAGAAAACTTTCTTATTCATACTTATATCCTAGAAAATCTGCAATATAACAGATTATATATATATATATATATATATTTGTGTGTGTGTAAGGAACGATAAATAAATGTTTGTGGTAGCAGTCTGAGTAGATTAGGGGTTATGACGTAAACGTTCAAATTAGAAGTCTCGCGTTCCAATTCCGGTTCAGGCATTTATTTTTCTTTTCATGTAATATTAGGCCTTCATTGCTAAATGTCAAAATTTAATCATAACATGGATATTTTCATTTATAGGTAAGCATAATGCTTAGATTACACTGAGCAACAAAAAAGAAACTTTTTTTTGTCTCAGAAAGAAAAATATGTGATTCTGATAGTATTTTTTCTCCTGAATTAAAATATGATATCGGTTTTTCTCCATCACGCAAGGTTTCCGAGAGACAGGCATTTATTATAATTTGAAACACTTTAATATTTTCTACATTCGTAACTACACACTATTCGAACATTCGGACTCACCTAGAAAGTAAGAAATGACGATTTTCTGCTATATTTCGCCTGTGGAGCATCGCTCTTGATGGTCCAACAATAATCGGCCAGCATATTAGGATTCCTTTGCCTTGATATCTCTTTTCCATGGCTGAAATCTCCTGATGAAAGTGTTCCCCGTGTTCATCGCTCACTGCGCCAAGATTTTCCGGGAAGAAATCTAGGTTTGTTAAAAAATAATTATTTAAATCCATTAATTGAAATAAAAAAACACTGTGAGTGATGGAGAAATTCCGAATACATATTTGAAAACACGATAAAAACTGCGTTAAGTACAACTCATGAGACAACAATCAGGTTGACCAGCGTTACTGATATAATTAATCAATAGGTCTGAAATTAACTTGAACAAAAACTCAATAAAAATACATGAAAAAACTGAACATACTAACATACTTACTTACTTACTTACTCACTGGCACTATCGAACCCGTAGGTTCATGGCCGCACGGACATAAGCTCTCCATACATCCCTATCCTGAGCTAATTCTTTCCAATCATTCCCTGTATAATCTACTTCCCTCAAATCATAGTTAATGTTATTCTCCCACCTCATTCTTGGTCTACCAACTGGGCGTTTTCCTTCTGGCTTTCCTACAAGAAGTTTCCATGCACGTCTTTCATTCCCCATACGTGCAACATTTCCTGCCCATCGCAGTCTACGAGACTTAACTGTTCTTATTATATCTGGCTTCCTATAAAGACCATGTAGTTCATTGTTAAGTAGTCTTCTCCATTCACCTGTCTGTTCATCTTTCTTTGGTCCAAACAGAATAATGAATTTAAGAAAAAGTAAATAATTTTCATTTATTTTGCACTTTTATTAAATAAACATGACAATATTCAAGAAGAAATAAACAAAATAATACAATTTGCTTTTTCTTGTTTTCTATAGGCGTATGCCTACACACACTATGCCAATGATGATTACATCTCTTGAGGGGTCTGCCCATTTCTCTTTTCCCTCTTTTTCTCTGCTTTAATAAGCCTCGTATCGTCACGTGGACATTCCATTCCCTTTTCCTTGCTGTAATGAATGTGTCAACATCTGTGATATTGTGTTCCTCCCTAACATCCTGGTTCAAGTCTGTTTTTCTTTACTTAAAGCATTCATTTCTGCTGCTCTCATGAGTTGTTTCGTTTGTTCTTATGTGTCATTATTGTTCGTACACATGTTTTACTTTACTAAGACTTACTGTGTTTAAATATTTGTTTATCGTGAGTAATGCCACGAGTGATCTCCAATTTATCTAGAGGATTTGGAAATCAAGAGTGGCATTTGTTAGGACTATTTAACGAATAAAATTAAACTGTTTACTCACAAATCATTATTTAAATACAGTTATTTTGAAATATTTATATATTTAATGTAAATGGCGTAATTTGAAAACAAATTAGAAATGTTTGGTTATGTTTCATTTGTTCATCACTGCAACTTGATCATATTATTTGTTGCCAGCGGATCGCAATATTGTAAGAATGCACCCTAGTGGAGAAAAAGTGAAACACATCAAACTGTATATTATAACCAACATTATAGGTTATTAATTATTTTTTAGGAAACAACTCAGTAAAATCATTATTTAAAAACACAATTATTGAACACACAATTATCAAATGTATAGTTCGAAGGAATCTCTATTTGCTATACTTACTTACTTACTTACTGACTGGCACTATCGAACCCGTAGGTTCATGGCCGCGCGGACATAAGCTCTCCATACATCCCTATCCTGAGCCAATGCTTTCCAATCATTCCTTGTATAATCTACTTCCCTCATATCATACTTAATGTTGTTCTCCCACCTCATTCTTGGTCTACCAACTGGGCGTTTTCCTTCTGGCTTTCCTACAAGAAGTTTCCATGCACGTCTTTCATTCCCCATACGCGCAACATGTCCTGCCCATCGCAGTCTACGAGACTTAACTGTTCTTATTATATCTGGCTTCCTATAAAGACCATGTAGTTCGTTGTTATGAAGTCTTCTCCATTCACCTGTCTGTTCATCTCTCTTTGGTTCAAAAATTTTCCTAAGAACTTTATTCTCAAATACTTGTAATCTCCTTTCCTCCCTTAAAGTAAGAGTCCATGTTTCACATCCATATAATATAACTGGTAGAATAATAGTTTTATATATTTTCAGTTTAACGTTTTTTGAAAGGAGTTGGGACATCAAGAGTCTCTGTAATGCATAATAGCACGCATTTCCAGAATTGAGCCTATGTTTAATTTCTTTGTGCATCTCATTCCTATTTGTGATTATTGTTCCTAGGTATTTGAATTCAGCCACCTCCTCAAAATTTCCCTCATTTGTCATTAGTTGTCCATTTACATTATATAATGAATTTCTACGTGTGACCATATATATAGTTTTATTGATATTTACTTCCAGTCCTAATTTCTTAGTGTTACTCAATAGTGTGTGCGTGTTGTCCTTTAGTATCTCCTCGCTATCGGCCAATAATACATCATCAGCATAAACTAACAGCTTATTAATACCATTGAGTTGTAAGCCTTCCTTATTCTCTAAAGAGTTAATGGCATGCTCTAGTACAAAATTAAATAGTAGAGGAGATAGTGCATCTCCTTGCTTCAACCCATTCTGGATTTCAAAAGTGTCCGAAAACTGTTTGCCTACACGCACCCTACTCCCTGTTATATCTCCCTTTTTTTCCATATTCTTCTGAGTATATTTCTTTCACAAACGGACAATCAGGATGCATCATGTTCAGTCAGTAAGTTAATTAGTGTTTTATACAAACTGGTTTGTGTTCCGTGCGTCACAAATGTATTACAGCAGGACTTTTGCAAAATAACATTGATTAGCATTTTGTACTCATGTTATCGAAGCATCGAGAATATCAGGATACTTAAGAGATATTATATGGCCTATTTAACTCACACCCCAAATAGGAGTGAATGACCAATCATATTTCAATTAATTTTATTTTACAACCAATCACACTTGTTTTTCTCCTCGATATCTATCGAATTATGTTTAGCAAAATAAAGGAAGGTCCTCCTTTTTAATATTCTGAACAGGTCAGAGCATTATTTTGCAGTGACTGACTCTCAAACAAATACGTTCAATATAAAATACCTAGGAACAATAATCACAAATAGGAATGAGATGCACAAAGAAATTAAACATAGGCTCAATTCTGGAAATGCGTGCTATTATGCATTACAGAGACTCTTGATGTCCCAACTCCTCTCAAAAAACGTTAAACTGAAAATATATAAAACTATTATTCTACCAGTTATATTATATGGATGTGAAACATGGACTCTTACTTTAAGGGAGGAAAGGAGATTACAAGTATTTGAGAATAAAGTTCTTAGGAAAATTTTTGGACCAAAGAGAGATGAACAGACAGGGGAATGGAGAAGACTTCATAACAACGAACTACATGGTCTTTATAGGAAGCCAGATATAATAAGAACAGTTAAGTCTCGTATACTGCGATGTTCAGGACATGTTGCATGTATGGGGAATGAAAGACGTGCATGGAAGCTTCTTGTAGGAAAGCCCAGTTGGTAGACCAAGAATGAGGTGGGAGAATAACATTAACTATGATTTGAGGGAAGTAGATGATACAGGGAATGATTGGAAAGCATTAGCTCAGGATAGGGATATATGGAGAGCTTATGTCCGCGCGGCCATGAACCTACGGGTTCGATAGTGCCAGTGAGTAAGTAAGTATAACAAGGAGTTACATGAATTGTATAAATCGTCTGATATTTATATATTTATATAAATGTAATAAAACATCTTCCTATGCCCAAAGCATTTAAAATTTTTATCTTCTTTCTCCATTCTTATCTATCTTCTCATTCCAATTCTTCCAGACCTATCTCCCTCATACCTCTTGTTACATCATCCATCCATTTAAATCTAGGTGGACCTCTCTTTCCTTTCCCAGGTGGAATCCATTGCAAAGCTTGTCTGGGTAATATATTCTACGTATATGACCATACCATTCCAGTTGTCTGTATCTCACAAAATCTTATATTGAATCTTTGGACTTTCATTTGTTGCCTGATGAATGCATTTCTGACTTTTTTTTTTCCAAATTAGAATGTCTAATTGTGCGTATAAAACAATCCATTTCAGCAGACATAAGTTTCAATCCCAATTTTTTATTCAACTGCCAAGTTTCTGCTTCGAATTCGTCAGATGTTATTAAGGATATTCAAGAAAACAGACTGTGATCGACCGGACATGCGCAGAGGATGACCAAAAATGAAGTAGTTAGAACGATGATAGAAGAAGACTGAGGACTGGAAGGCAGAATTTGAGATGGATGGAGTACTTCAGAATGCCGATGAATATTCTATTCCAGCGGAGGACAAAAAAAAAAAAAAAGCACGAGCTGGGAACGCTATTAAATACATTTTTTATTTCAGATACAAATATTTCATCTGCGAAAATATAAATCTATTAAGTTTATTAAACTGCCTCTCTTTTTTTTTAAATCGATCTCAACAATATCACTTAAACAATCCATTTGAACATTTTACAATCTTCAGTGAGTGTAAAAAAAAAGATCGTACAGTTTAATAACCTAGTGAACCCCCTGAAACCTCAATTACCTCTAGTTTTTGCCGTAATGACACCATGAAGTCGTACTTACCTCTAATTTAGTGGTTGGAGGTTCATTTCACCTAGTGAACCCCCTAAAACCTTAAAAACCTCTAATTTAGTAGCTGGAGGTTCATTACACCTAGTGAACCCCCTGAAAACTTAATTGCATCTAATTTAGAGGCTGGAGGTTCATTTCACCTAGTGAACCCCCTAAAACTCTTAAATACCTCTAATTTAGTAGCTGGAGGTTGATTTCACCTAGTGAACCCCCTGAAACCTTAATTACCTCTACTTTAGTAGCTGGAGGTTGATTTCACCTAGTGAACCCCCTAAAACCTCAATTACCTCTAGTTTTTGCCGTAATGACACCATGAAGTCGTACTTACCTCTAATTTAGTGGTTGGAGGTTCATTTCACCCAGTGAACCCCCTAAAACCTTAAAAACCTCTAATTTAGTAGCTGGAGGTTCATTACACCTAGTGAACCCCCTGAAAACTTAATTGCATCTAATTTAGAGGCTGGGGGTTCATTTCACCTAGTGAACCCCCTAAAACTCTTAAATACCTCTAATTTAGTAGCTGGAGGTTGATTTCACCTAGTGAACCCCCTGAAACCTTAATTACCTCTACTTTAGTAGCTGGAGGTTGATTTCACCTAGTGAACCCCCTAAAACCTTAAATACCTCTAATTTAGTAGCTGGAGGTTCATTTCACCTAGTGAACCCCCTGAAACCTTCATTACCTCTAATTTAGTAGCTGGAGGTTCATTTCACCTAGTGAACCCCCTGAAACCTCAATTACCTCTAATTTAGTAGCTGGAGGTTCATTTCATCTAGTGAACCCCCTGAAATTCTATTTACCTCTAATTTAGTAGCTGGAGGTTCATTTCACCTAGTGAACCCCCTGAAACCTTAAATACCTCTAATTTAGTAGCTGGAGGTTCATTTCACCTAGTGAACCCCCTGAAACCTTAATTACCTCTAATTTAGTAGCTGGAGGTTCATTTCATCTAGTGAACCCCCTGAAAACTTAATTACCTCTAATTTAGTAGCTGGAGGTTAATTACACCTAGTGAACCCCCTGAAACCTTAATTACCTATTATTTAGTAGTTGGAGGTTCATTTCACCTAGTGAACCCCCTGAAACCTTAATTACCTCTAATTTAGTAGCGGGAGGTTCATTTCACCTAGTGAACCCCCTGAAACCTTAATTACCTCTAATTTAGTAGCTGGAGGTTAATTTCACCTAGTGAACCCCCTGAAAATTTAATTGCCTCTAATTTTAATAGCTGGAGGTTCATTTCACCTAGTGAACCCCCTGAAACCTTAAATACCTCTAATTTAGTAGCTGGAGGTTCATTTCACCTAGTGAACCCCCTGAAACTTTAATTACCTCTAATTTTAGTAGCTGGAGGTTCATTTCACCTAGTGAACCCCCTGAAACCTTAATTACCTCTAATTTAGTAGTTGGAGGTTCATTTCACCTAGTGAACCCCCTGAAACTTTAATTGCCTCTAATTTTAGTAGCTGGAGGTTCATTTCACCTAGTAAACCCCCTGAAACCTTAAATACCTCTAATTTAGTAGCTGGAGGTAAATTTCACCTAGTGAACCCCCTGAAAATTTAATTGCCTCTAATTTTAATAGCTGGAGGTTCATTTCACCTAGTGAACCCCCTGAAACCTTAAATACCTCTAATTTAGTAGCTGGAGGTTCATTTCACCTAGTGAACCCCCTGAAACTTTAATTACCTCTAATTTTAGTAGCTGGAGGTTCATTTCACCTAGTGAACCCCCTGAAACCTTAATGGCCTCTAATTTAGTAGCTGGAAGTTCATTGAACCTAGTGAACCCCCTGAAACCTTAATTACCTCTGATTTAGTAGCTGGAGGTTCATTTCACCTAGTGAACACCCTAAAACCTTAAATACCTCTAATTTAGTAGCTGGAGGTTCATTTCACCTAGTGAACCCCCTGAAACCTTAAATACCTCTAATTTAGTGGCTGGAGGTTCATTTCACCTAGTGAACTCCCTGAAACCTTAATTACCTCTAATTTAGTAGCTGGAGGTTCATTTCACCTAGTGAACCCCCTGAAACCTCAATTACCTCTAATTTAGTAGCTGGAGGTTCATTTCACCTAGTGAACCCCCTGAAACCTCAATTACCTCTAATTTAGTAGCTGGAGGTTCATTTCATCTAGTGACCCCCTGAAATTCTATTTACCTCTAATTTAGTAGCTGGAGGTTCATTTCATCTAGTGACCCCCTGAAATTCTATTTACCTCTAATTTAGTAGCTGGAGGTTCATTTAACCTAGTGAACCCCCTGAAACCTTAATTACCTCTAATTTAGTAGCTGGAGGTTCATTACACCTAGTGAATCCCTTGAAAACTTAATTATCAATTATTTAGTAGTTGGAGGTATATTTCACCTAGTGAACCCCCTGAAACCTTAATTACCTCTAATTTAGTAGCTGGAGGTTCATTTCATCTAGTCAACCCTCTGAAAACTTAATTACCTCTAATTTAGTAGCGGGAGGTTCATTTCACCTAGTGAACCCCTGAAACCTTAATTACCTCTAATTTAGTAGCTGGAGGTTAATTTCACCTAGTGAACCCCCTGAAAATTTAATTGCCTCTAATTTTAATAGCTGGAGGTTCATTTCACCTAGTGAACCCCCTGAAACCTTAAATACCTCTAATTTAGTAGCTGGAGGTTCATTTCACCTAGTGAACCCCCTGAAACTTTAATTACCTCTAATTTTAGTAGCTGGAGGTTCATTTCACCTAGTGAACCCCCTGAAACCTTAATTACCTCTAATTTAGTAGCGGGAGGTTCATTTCATCTAGTGAACCCCCTGAAACCTTAATTACCTCTAATTTAGTAGCTGGAGGTTCATTTCACCTAGTGAACCCCCTGAAACCTTAAATACCTCTAATTTAGTAGCTGGAGGTTAATTTCACCTAGTGAACCCCCTGAAAATTTAATTGCCTCTAATTTTAATAGCTGGAGGTTCATTTCACCTAGTGAACCCCCTGAAACCTTAAATGCCTCTAATTTAGTAGCTGGAGGTTCATTTCACCTAGTGAACCCCCATAAACTTTAATTACCTCTAATTTTAGTAGCTGGAGGTTCATTTCACCTAGTGAACCCCCTGAAACTTAATTACCCTCTAATTTAGTAGTTGGAGGTTCATTTCATCTAGTGAACCCCCTGAAACCTTAATTACCTCTAATTTAGTAGCTGGAGGTTCATTTCACCTAGTGAACCCCCTGAAACCTTAAATACCTCTAATTTAGTAGCTGGAGGTTAATTTCACCTAGTGAACCCCTGAGAATTTAATTGCCTCTAATTTTAATAGCTGGAGGTTCATTTCACCTAGTGAACCCCCTGAAACCTTAAATACCTCTAATTTAGTAGCTGGAGGTTCATTTCACCTAGTGAACCGCCTGAAACTTTAATTACCTCAAATTTTAGTAGCTGGAGGTTCATTTCACCTAGTGAACCCCCTGAAACCTTAAATACCTCTAATTTAGTAGCTGGAGGTTCATTTCACCTAGTGAACCCCCTGAAACTTTAATTACCTCTAATTTTAGTAGCTGGAGGTTCATTTCACCTAGTGAACACCCTGAAACCTTAATGACCTCTAATTTAGTAGCTGGAAGTTCATTGAACCTAGTGAACCCCCTGAAACCTTAATTACCTCTGATTTAGTAGCTGGAGGTTCATTTCACCTAGTGAACCCCCTAAAACCTTAAATACCTCTAATTTAGTAGCTGGAGGTTCATTTCACCTAGTGAACCCCCTGAAACCTTAAATACCTCTAATTTAGTGGCTGGAGGTTCATTTCACCTAGTGAACCCCCTGAAACCTTAATTACCTCTAATTTAGTAGCTGGAGGTTCATTTCATCTAGTGACCCCCTGAAATTCTATTTACCTCTAATTTAGTAGCTGGAGGTTCATTTCATCTAGTGACCCCCTGAAATTCTATTTACCTCTAATTTAGTAGCTGGAGGTTCATTTAACCTAGTGAACCCCCTGAAACCTTAATTACCTCTAATTTAGTAGCTGGAGGTTCATTACACCTAGTGAACCCCCTGAAAACTTAATTATCAATTATTTAGTAGTTGGAGGTATATTTCACCTAGTGAACCCCCTGAAACCTTAATTACCTCTAATTTAGTAGCTGGAGGTTCATTTCATCTAGTGAACCCTCTGAAAACTTAATTACCTCTAATTTAGTAGCGGGAGGTTCATTTCATCTAGTGAACCCCCTGAAACCTTAATTACCTCTAATTTAGTAGCTGGAGGTTCATTTCACCTAGTGAACCCCCTGAAACCTTAAATACCTCTAATTTAGTAGCTGGAGGTTAATTTCACCTAGTGAACCCCCTGAAATTTAATTGCCTCTAATTTTAATAGCTGGAGGTTCATTTCACCTAGTGAACCCCCTGAGACCTTAAATGCCCTAATTTAGTAGCTGGAGGTTCATTTAACCTAGTGAACCCCCATAAACTTTAATTACCTCTAATTTTAGTAGCTGGAGGTTCATTTCACCTAGTGAACCCCCTGAAACCTTAATTACCTCTAATTTAGTAGTTGGAGGTTCATTTCATCTAGTGAACCCCCTGAAACCTTAATTACCTCTAATTTAGTAGCTGGAGGTTCATTTCACCTAGTGAACCCCCTGAAACCTTAAATACCTCTAATTTAGTAGCTGGAGGTTAATTTCACCTAGTGAACCCCCTGAAAATTTAAATTGCCTCTAATTTTAATAGCTGGAGGTTCATTTCACCTAGTGACCCCCTGAAACCTTAAATACCTCTAATTTAGTAGCTGGAGGTTCATTTCACCTAGTGAACCCCCTGAAACTTTAATTACCTCTAATTTTAGTAGCTGGAGGTTTCATTTCACCTAGTGAACCCCCTGAAACCTTAATTACCTCTATTTAGTGGCTGGAGGTTCATTTCACCTAGTGAACCCCCTGAAACCTTAATTGCCTCTAATTTTAGTAGCTGGAGGTTCACTTCACCTAGTAAACCCCCTGAAACCTTAAATACCCCTAATTTAGTAGCTGGAGGTTAATTTCACCTAGTGAACCCCCTGAAAATTTAATTGCCTCTAATTTTAATAGCTGGAGGTTCATTTCACCTAGTGAACACCTTGAAACCTTAAATACCTCTAATTTAGTAGCTTGAGGTTCATTTCACCTAGTGACCCCTGAAACTTTAATTACCTCTAATTTTAGTAGCTGGAGGTTCATTTCACCTTGTGAACCCCATGAAACATTAATTAGCTCGAATTTAGTAGTTGGAGGTTCATTTCACCTAGTGAAACCTTAAATACCTCTAATTTAGTAGCTGGAGGTTCATTTCACCTAGTGAACCCCCTGAAACTTTAATTGCCTCTAATTTTAGTAGCTGGAGGTTCATTTCACCTAGTGAACCCCCAGAAACCTTAAATACCTCTAATTTAGTAGCTGGAGGTTCATTTCATCTAGTGTGAAACCCCTGAAATTACATTTACCTCTAATTTTAGTAGCTGGAGGTTCATTTCACCTAGTGAACCCCCTGAAACTCTTTACCTCTAATTTAGTAGCTGGAGGTTCATTTCACCTAGTGAACCCCCTGAAACCATAAATACCTCTAATTTAGTAGCTGGAGGTTCATTTCACCTAGTGAACCCCCTGAAACTCTTTACCTCTAATTTAGTAGCAGGAGGTTCATTTCACCTAGTGCACCCCCTGAAAACTTAATTAGCTCTAATTTAGTAGCTGGAGGTTCATTTCACCTAGTGAAACCCCTGAAACCTTAATTACCTCTAATATAGTAGCTGGAGGTTCATTTCACCTAGTGAACCCCCTGAAACCTTAAATACCTCTGATTTAGTAGCTGGAGTTTCATTTCACCTAGTGAACCCCCTGAAACCTTAATGACCTCTAATTTAGTAGCTGGAGGTTCATTTCACCTAGTGAACCCCCTGAAACCTTAATTACCTCTAATTTAGTAGCTGGAGGTTCATTTCATCTAGTGAACCCTCTGAAAACTTAATTACCTCTAATTTAGTAGCGGGAGGTTCATTTCATCTAGTGAACCCCCTGAAACCTTAATTACCTCTAATTTAGTAGCTGGAGGTTCATTTCACCTAGTGAACCCCCTGAAACCTTAAATACCTCTAATTTAGTAGCTGGAGGTTAATTTCACCTAGTGAACCCCCTGAAAATTTAATTGCCTCTAATTTTAATAGCTGGAGGTTCATTTCACCTAGTGAACCCCCTGAGACCTTAAATGCCTCTAATTTAGTAGCTGGAGGTTCATTTCACCTAGTGAACCCCCATAAACTTTAATTACCTCTAATTTTAGTAGCTGGAGGTTCATTTCACCTAGTGAACCCCCTGAAACCTTAATTACCTCTAATTTAGTAGTTTGAGGTTCATTTCATCTAGTGAACCACCTGAAACCTTAATTACCTCTAATTTAGTAGCTGGAGGTTCATTTCACCTAGTGAACCCCCTGAAACCTTAAATACCTCTAATTTAGTAGCTGGAGGTTAATTTCACCTAGTGAACCCCCTGAAAATTTAATTGCCTCTAATTTTAATAGCTGGAGGTTCATTTCACCTAGTGAACCCCCTGAAACCTTAAATACCTCTAATTTAGTAGCTGGAGGTTCATTTCACCTAGTGAACCCCCTGAAACTTTAATTACCTCTAATTTTAGTAGCTGGAGGTTCATTTCACCTAGTGAACCCCCTGAAACCTTAATTACCTCTAATTTAGTGGCTGGAGGTTCATTTCACCTAGTGAACCCCCTGAAACTTTAATTGCCTCTAATTTTAGTAGCTGGAGGTTCACTTCACCTAGTAAACCCCCTGAAACCTTAAATACCTCTAATTTAGTAGCTGGAGGTTAATTTCACCTAGTGAACCCCCTGAAAATTTAATTGCCTCTAATTTTAATAGCTGGAGGTTCATTTCACCTAGTGAACACCTTGAAACCTTAAATACCTCTAATTTAGTAGCTTGAGGTTCATTTCACCTAGTGAACCCCCTGAAACTTTAATTACCTCTAATTTTAGTAGCTGGAGGTTCATTTCACCTTGTGAACCCCATGAAACATTAATTAGCTCGAATTTAGTAGTTGGAGGTTCATTTCACCTAGTGAAACCTTAAATACCTCTAATTTAGTAGCTGGAGGTTCATTTCACCTAGTGAACCCCCTGAAACTTTAATTGCCTCTAATTTTAGTAGCTGGAGGTTCATTTCACCTAGTGAACCCCCAGAAACCTTAAATACCTCTAATTTAGTAGCTGGAGGTTCATTTCATCTAGTGAACCCCCTGAAATTACATTTACCTCTAATTTTAGTAGCTGGAGGTTCATTTCACCTAGTGAACCCCCTGAAACTCTTTACCTCTAATTTAGTAGCTGGAGGTTCATTTCACCTAGTGAACCCCCTGAAACCATAAATACCTCTAATTTAGTAGCTGGAGGTTCATTTCACCTAGTGAACCCCCTGAAACTCTTTACCTCTAATTTAGTAGCAGGAGGTTCATTTCACCTAGTGCACCCCCTGAAAACTTAATTAGCTCTAATTTAGTAGCTGGAGGTTCATTTCACCTAGTGAAACCCCTGAAACCTTAATTACCTCTAATATAGTAGCTGGAGGTTCATTTCACCTAGTGAACCCCCTGAAACCTTAAATACCTCTGATTTAGTAGCTGGAGTTTCATTTCACCTAGTGAACCCCCTGAAACCTTAATGACCTCTAATTTAGTAGCTGGAGGTTCATTTCACCTAGTGAACCCCCTGAAACCTTAATTACCTCTAATTTAGTAGTTGGAGGTTGATTTCACGTAGTGAACTCCCTGAAACCTTAATTACCTCTAATTTTAGTAGTTGGAGGTTCATTTCACCTAGTGAACCCCCTGAAATCTTAATTACCTCTAATTTAGTAGCTGGAGGTTCATTTCATCTAGTGAACCCGTTGAAATTCTATTTACCTCTAATTTTAGTAGCTGGAGGTTCATTTCACCTAGTGAACCTCCTGAAACTTTAATTACCTCTAATTTTAGTAGCTGGAGGTTCATTTCACCTAGTGAACCCCCTGAAACCTTAATTACAAAAATCACCTGAAATGCTCGGTTCCGGGCTAAATGGATGGAATCTCTTACAAACCTTGCGTGATGTAAAAAACCGAGATCATATTTGAATTCAGGAGGAAAAAATACTACCAGAATTACATTTTTTTTTCAGAGACAAAAAAACGTTTATTTTTTGTTGCTGAGTGTTATAAGTAATTTTACTAGTCCTTACTTGCTGATTGCGATACAGGTAAGCGTGTTATATTTGAGTGACTCACGCCCCAAATGGGAGTCAATGACCAATCACGTTACAATAGTTTCTGTTTTATATCCAATCACAGTCGTCTTTCACCAAATATTTATCAATATTAAATTTAGCACATTAAAGAAAGCTCCTCCTTTTTTAATATTCTGAACAGGTCTGACCATTATTTTGCAGTGACTGATCCTACAAGAAATACAGCTACCAGATTGTATATATAGTGCATGAATGTCAACACACAGCGCATGCGGGAGTTAATATAAAAAACATTTGTAGCAATTGATTATACCACCAAAAAAAAAAAAAACACTGTTTGCACTTTCTTAAATATATTTTTTCCCAGGTAATAACATTCCAGAAAAATATAATTGTCATATTTACATCATACGACAGCAGAAATAAATAATATACAGTTTGATGTGTTTCATTTTTTCTCCACTAGAGTGCATTCTTACAATATTGCGTTCCTTTGGCAATAAATAATATGATCTGCTTGCAGTGATGAGCAAAGGAAGCAAACGAAGCGTACAAATCGTTTCTCATTTGTTTTCAAACATCGCCGTTTACATTAAATATATAAATATTTTAAAATAACTATATTTAAATAATGATTTGTGAGGAAACAGCTTAATTTTATTAGTTAAATAGTCGTAACAAATGCCACTCTTGATTTTCAAATTTGGAAATCACTCGTGGCATTACTTACAATAAGAGTCCCTGTAATGCATAATAACACGCATTTCCAGAATTGAACCTATGTTTAATCTCTTTGTGCACGTTATTAGTGTTTGTAATTGATTACACTGGTCAACATGATTTTTGTCTCATGAGTACCAATAGTTGTACTTAATACAGTTTTTTATCGTGTTTTCAAATATGTATTCAGAATTTCTCTATCACCCACCAGTTTTTTTATTTCAATTTAAATTAATGAATTTAAATAATTATTTTTTTAATAAACTTTTTTCGTCCATTTGTCCATTGTACAATAAAACCAAATGAGCTAACTCAAATGGTTTCAGCTATGGAAAAGAGCTATCAAGGCAAATGGAATAATAATAATAATAATAATAATAATAATAATAATAATAATAATAATAATAATAATAGCTTTATTTTACCTGGCAGAGCTAAGGCCTTAAGGCCTTGTCTACCACTCAACCAGGTTTAAAAAAATACAAACAAAAAAATAGTCTTAAATCTAAATTACAATATATATATATATATATATATATATATATAAACGATTACAAGTTATGAATACAATACAATTAATATTTATAATGTAATTAGATTTGCTCTAAATTTAACGAATTAAATATATAATATGTACAAGATATATAAAAAAACGAGGGAAAGATTAATGACAGCATAAAATTAAATAAATAGAGAAAAATTAATTATTAGACAACAGGTAACTGTATAAGCGTGACTTAAAGGTACGAAGTGTGCGGCAACCCCTGATATCTTGAGGAAGGAGATTCCAGGAGCGGGCAGAGGCTACTGTGAAGGAAGTAGAATAGGAGGAAGTGCTGTGAAGAGGAATTGTTAGCAGACTGCTATCTTGTGACCTAGTGTCAATATTGTGGTAAGAGGATAACTACTCAAATCTGGACGCCAGGTAAGTAGGGATGTAGGAATTCAGAAGCTTGAAAAGTAGTGAAAGAGAGTGCAATTTACGTCTGTCAGTAAGACGGAGCCAAGAGAGGTTATTAAAGTGTTCGGAAATATGGTCATAACGGCGGATATTGAAAATGAATCGAACGCAAACTGGCCGATTATTGTTGGATCATCAAGAGGGACGCTCCACAGGCGAAATATAGCAGAAAATCGTCATTTCGTACTTTCTAGGTGAGTCCGAATGTTCGAATATTGTGTAGTTACGAATGTAGAAAATATTAAAATGTTTGAAATTATAATAAATTCCTGTCTCTCGGAAACCTTGCGTGATGGAAAAAACCGATATACTATTTGAATTCAGGAGAAAAAAATACTATCAGAATCACATACGGTATTTTTCTTTCTGAGACATGAAATGTTTATTTTTTGTTGCTCAGTGTCATTGTTAATAAGTATCAAAATACATTTATTTGATTGTGTGTTAACGCCCTAGACGCCACAAGAACAGTAAGTCGAATATACAGGGTGCGGCATAAGTCAGTTAATCACTGGACAAGGAAAATTAAACGAGATTGGTTGAAACTGGGGTTTGAATGCGGGACCTTCAGAATATAATCTGAAACACTACTGCTTAAACAACAATGGAGGTCACTTTGAACAATTTCGGTAGTTTTTTTGTATAGATGTTGTAAGCTACAGAAAAAAAATTGCATTTTTGGTTAACTGACTTATGCTGCACCCTGTATATATAAGGATGTTTGTGATGATTAGAGCGAGGATTTATATGAAGAAAATTTTACCAAAATATGAAATCAAAATAAGAAAATATGAAAAATATGAAAATTGTAACACGAAAATATTATGAAGCTATTATTTATTAACGTTATTACATATATTTTCATATACATACATTCGGTATAATATATAGGATCCAACAGCATGTAAATGAGACAAGTAGACCTTATTTGTGGTTCAAAAATTCAAGATATTCACTATATTTCTTATTTTAATTAGCTTTTCATTAATTCCATGCCCGTAGAAAGATCGTGCTTACGATTTGAAACATTGTTAATAAATAGATAATGTCTACTGGAATATATATATATATATATATATATATATATAACACAATCCAACAATCCATTAATTTATTCATTGATATTTAATTATGAATTTCAAAATCCAAGGAACAAAACCTAGCAACCAAAACAAAGAGACTTGCATGAAATATAGCACTAAAAATTTAGATTAGGTACAATTTGGCATGATTACTATTCTCATTGCAAAAAGATATCAAACTCCAGTAATTGTTTTTTATTAATTTAACATTTTCAATATAATTTATCTTCCAGTAATTGTATATGTAGCAATAACCTTAAATTAGTTGTTGGTATTGATATACGTATATAAAAAAGAATTAATTATTTATTCAATTATATTTAATTATGAAATCAAGAAACAATACATAACCAAAACAGAAAACTTTCCATGAAATATAGGACTGACAAAATTGAGACTATGTACAGTTTGGTATGGTAGCTATTTACATTGCATAAATATACTGAGCTTCAATATATGTACATGTAACAATAACATTAAATTTAATTATAATTGAGTTGTGGTTTTTTTATTTTTGGTATTTGCTGATACCTATAAAAATCGAGTTATAGGAACAATTTAATTTTGACACAAGAGATTGCAATTTATAAAATGTAGGCTAAGAAAGAATATTATTTAGTTATTTTAAATATATTTCAAATATAAAATGAACATACCTCTTTACTACAGTAAGTGCAAAACACTATTTTACCATCCGTGGTGTAGCATTTAAATGCTGAAATCCAATCACGAACTCCAGTTTTTGGCATCTTGTTTTTCACTAGTAGCAACAAGAAGTATGTCTGTAGACAAGCAAAGTGAAGAAATTGCCTAGGTAAGAGTGGGTGGTCACTAATCTACTATTGTCCTTAAACTTATCAATCTGTCATCAGTTCATCATGTTCTCGTTCCAGCGGGCCAAGTTACGGATAAACCCCATCCATCTCTTGACTCATCTTGTTGTTATTGCCGGTTAACGGTATTTGTTTTGTTCAGAAAGGAATTCTGGAGAATTTTCACTTGTCTACGATTTACAATGTCAAAAACTTACAGAGGTACAGTCACTTCAAAAAATATTTTTAACAAATTCCTAGAAGTGTTACTGGAAAAAAAAAAAAAATTTAAACGTTGAAAATATGAAGCAATATGAAATATTTGCTAAAATATGAACTTTTTGTCAAAATATTATGAAATATGAAATTTTTTTTTGGTCCCATTCAATTCTACACTTCATAAAACGTGAAGATACTTTGTCGCAATGCTCTCCGACTTATAGTTTAAAACATGAAATTTCATAAAATTCCGCGCTCTAGTGATGATCATTTCCAATATGTCGGATCAAATACATTTTTGTAGAACTTGTTAAAACTATTTTCATGATAACAACCTGAATAGTCCTTGTTAATGTGAAAGTCTTAAGTTACTGAATTATGAAATTGTTTCCAGTGCTGCTGCAGTATGTATTCGATTTAATCCATAATAATGTGCAATTAATTAGTTGTTTCTGATTTTAATTAATTTTGTGCGCTGCTGCGACCCACGTATTCATGTCGAATTATAATTTGCGGCAGCATCATTATGACGTCATTCCGTAAGTGAAGCTACACTAGCGCTATGTGGACTCTTAGTTCTGAATGAGTTTCAGAGAGAAAGTTATGTTGATTTCAGCCCACGTTCACACACATGTACATTGCGATGCCAATTATTTTGTCTATGTTATTATGTTGCATTTTTTCTCTTAACCACTTCTCTAGATTCGAGTTGGTAATTACATTTTATGGAACAAAAAGCTCTTAACTTGTGGTATAAAAACTGTTCTGAAATGGGTATTCCTATAGGAGGAAAAGTACTGCATTCATTGTTGTTTGCAGATGATCAAATAATTTTTGCAGGGGTTGAAGATGATATGAAATACATGATAAATAAACTAATGGAAGAACATAACAAATGGGGACTGAATATAAATTTACAGAAAACAGAATATATGTGTTTGCGAAAGGATGTGTATGACCTCATACTTGAAACAGGGAAAATAAAAAAATGTGAATTTTTTAAATATCTTGGGTCAATAATTACAAGTTTAGGTACCTGTGAGAGAGATGTACAGGCTAAAATTGCAATGGCAAAAAATGCAACTAAGACATTACATGGAGTAATTTGGAATAAAATATTACAAAGGAAACAAAAATGAAAATTTATAAGAGCATAATACAGAATATTTTGTTATATGGAAGCGAAACTTGGTCTTTGACGGAATTACAAAAGAATAAAATTAGAACGTTGAATTTGATTATTTTAGAAGAAGCCTCCAAAAAACAAGACAGGATAAAATAAGAAATGAATTCCTTTGGAGAGAAATGAATGTCACCACATCTGTTGTTAAGAGGATTGAAAAAAAAACGCTTAAATGGTATGACCATGTACAAAGAATAGAAAATGAAACATGGCCAAAAAATATATACCAATGGTCACCCCCTGGAAGAAATAAACGTGGTAGACCAAGATGGAAATGGAAAACCTACGTCATAACAATAATGGAGGATAGGAATTTGGAAGAGGGAGATTGGAATGATAGAGATAAATGGAAACTGAAGACGGCAAACCTATAAGTGGGGGAAAGCCGAAGAAGAAGAGAAGAAAAAGCTAACTACTATGTTGATATTAAACCTGTTTTTCTACAAGCCCGTAGGTTCGAACCCAACGCAGGACTTGTTTCTTGGATATTTCCATCCTAAAAATCAGAGTACTTCGGCCAGGTTTGAACCCGGGTCTCTCAAGACTAGAGGATTAAACATAACCACTACACAACCGGGCCAATATGTGTAATTCTTCTATACGTGTGTATATCAATGAATTCCTCCCAAACGACTGGACCAATTTTAAATAATGTTTTTTGTGTGTCTTTAAGTGGATCCCTGGATGGTTTAGATAAACAATTAGACTCTCTAAAACCAATAGGCGAAGGAGTTGATCTGAAGTGAAAATACCTTTATATATAGGCCATGTCAAAAGAATGCCAGAGTAAAGATTGCCTAAAATTGTTATGGAATGGATCCCAATAGAAAGGAGGAAGAGAGGAACACCGTAGAAAACTTGGCTAGAAGGGGTACAAGCGGCTATGAATATCGGAGGATTGGAGGATGATCAATGGATGGACAGAGAGGAATGGCGTTTGGTTTCCGGAAGACGGCGGCAGCTGCCATGATACCGGGTGATATATATATATATATATATATATATATATATATATATTCTTGTGTGTGTGTGTATATCACTGAATTCCTCCCAAACAACTGGACCGATTGTGATGAATTTTTGTGTGTTTGAGTGGGTCCCTGGAAGGTTTAGATTCATAACCGCTAGGTGTAGGAGTTCACCTAAAGTTAACATTTAAAAATCGCTCTAGCGGTCACAATTTTCGAAGTGTCACAACGAAACTCAGTACATCCTATTAAAATAAACCAGGGTAGATATAAATAAATAATAGTTGTTAAAAAAACTAAAACAACACGCTTTATTACAAAACCGAACTAAAAAAATGAAAAATAATTTTAATTTACAACACGCTTGGGATAAATAATTTTACCATGAAAAGTGTCGGGTGCTTTTTATGATTTTTACAATTTATTCTTACCAATATCTGTTTATTATCAAATATATTAATTGATAAAGAGCACCCACGCTTTTTATGGTAAAATTATTTATCCCAAGCGTGTTGGAAATTAAAATTATTTTTCATTTTTTTAGTTCGATTTTCTAATAAAGCGTGTTGTTTTAGTTTCTTTAAAACTATTATTTTTTATGCAGCTTCACATCTTAGAAATGATAACAAAGGAAGTACATCGGAAACGCGCGTCCGTGTTCTACTGACAAAAGAACTGCTAACAATAGAGTCAAATATCAAATTTACTTCCAACTGCTATATTACTTTCTTGAATTTCCGTCTGCCATGTGGTTCTCAACATACTGGTACACTATTTATCACCCTCCTATTCTAATTTCGAGCTACGTTCCATCAGGAATTAGGAACCTTTACCCGAATTAGGAACCCTGACCCGAATTAGGAACCCTGACCCGAATTAGGAACCCTGACCCGAATTAGGAACCCTGACCCGAATTAGGAATTCTGACCCGAATTAGGAACCCTGACCCGAATTAGGAACCCTGACCCGAATTAGGAACCCTGACCCGAATTAGGAACCCTGACCCGAATTAGGAATTCTGACCCGAATTAGGAACCCTGACCCGAATTAGGAACCCTGATCCGAATTAGGAACCCTGATCCGAATTAGGAACCCTGACCCGAATTAGGAACCCTGACCCGAATTTATTTAATTTAGTTTTTCTTTTGTTTTTCAGGTAAGTGGAACCTTTCACCTCTGTGCAGTTCGTAAGTAATTAATTTTCCACCAGATAGCAGCACTGTAATGCTATTCACGATTCTATGTACTTGTGGCAGCTGCAACTTCAGCCTAGAGGAAGGTAAATTATTGCCGCACATACATGGAGTGACGGCAACAGTGTAATAAACACCAGCAGTATTTGTAATTCTAATAGATGTCATCATAAACAGTAAAAAAAAGACGATATCATAATCAATTATGCAGGGACATTAATTGATTTAATGATTACTGATGTTTACAAAACCAAACACAATGCGCCCGGGTTCGATTCCATATGGGGAAAAAAATCCTGTTTTTTTTTCGTGGATTTCGTCACCCATAAGACAAATGTCAGGAAACTTTATGAGCCAAACGGTCCAAGAACATCGTTATCATATCCGTCATGTTTAGTGTTGTCTCAGATTTTTGATCTAGTTTGATTAAATTTGTTTGTGTTTGATTGGGTCCCTCGATGGTTTACATTCACAATTGGACCCTCTAAAACTATTAGGTGTAGAAGTTCACCTGAAGTGAAAATTTAATAAATAATAGTTTTAAAAAACTAAAACAACACGCTTTATTAGAAAACCGAACTAAAAAAATGAAAAATAATTTTAATTTCCAACACGCTTGGAATAAATAATTTTACCATCAAAAGCGTGGGGTGCTCTTTATCAGTTAATATATTTGATAATAAACAGATATTGGTAAAAGTAAAGTCTTTAAGAAGAAAATCTAAAAATCATAAAAAGCACCCCACGCTTTTGATGGTAAAATTATTTATCCCAAGCGTGTTGGAAATTAAAATTATTTTTAATTTTTTAAGTTCGGTTTTCTAATAAAGCGTGTTGTTTTAGTTTTTAAAAACTTTTATTTATTTTTTATTTTTTAGTTTTAATATTTTATAGAATAAGATAAAAATGCAAATATCTTTAAATTCGATACTATTGTACTATGAGCTAAAAGTAATACTCTTATAAAAAAACCTCCCAGCCGGATTTGAACCAGCGACCTATGGATTACTGAAATTATATACCGCTACAGTTCACCGCTCTACCAACTGAGCTCTTACAACGATTGACTAAAAGTCGACAAGTCCGCAACCTATTATACCAGTTTTCATTTTTTTGATTTTCTGATGATTCTGGCCAGGATTTTAGAAACAAAATATGAAATTATTCCATTGTCACGGGTCCTTTACAAGTATACAAACTTTCAAGTCGATCCAATGTTTCTAAGTGGGTGAAAATCTTGTTCAAAGATTCCGTTACATAGATACAAATACACTTTTTTTGATTATCTGACGATTCTGGCCAGGATTTTAGGAACAAATATGAAAATATTGTATTGTCACAGGTCCTTTATAAGTATACAACGTTTCAAGTCGATCCAATGTTTCTAAATGGGTGAAAATCTTGTTCAAAAATTCCATTACATAGATACAAATACAGGTTTTTTTATTATCTGACGATTCTGGCTAGGATTTTAGGAACAAATATGAAAATATTGTATTGTCACGGGTCCTTTACAAGTATACAAAGTTTCAGGTCGATCCAATGTTTGTAAGTGGGTGAAAATCGTATTCAAAAACTCCGTTACATAGAAACAAAGACACTTATTTTGCTTGTCTGATGATTCCGGCCAGGATTTTAGAAAAAATGAAATTACTGTATTGTCACAGTCCTTTACAAGTATACAAAGTTTCAAGTCGATCCAATGATATTAAGTAGGTGAAAATCGCATTGAAAAATTCCGTTACATAGACAGATAGATAGGTAGATAGATATATAGATAGACAGACAGACAGATAGACAGACAGACAGACAGATAGATAGACATATAGATAGACAGACAGATAGACAGACAGACAGATAGACAGACAGACAGATAGATAGACAGATAGATAGTTAGACAGACAGACAGATATATAGATAGATAGATAGACATATAGATAGACAGACAGATAGATAGACATATAGATAGACAGATAGACAGATAGACAACAGACAGATATACAGACAGATAGATAGTTAGACAGACAGATATATAGATAGATAGGTAGATAGATAGTAAGATAGATAGATACAGGTCAATATATTGAAATTAATGCCCTTAAAATTAATTTTAGATAACTTACGTGTTATGTGGATAAAGATGTAGGAAATACCACATGTGCGAAAAGAACAAAAACTATCACAGACTACAGTGAAGACTAAACCACCAGTAATGCTCAACCTGAGTGCACATTTCCTATTATTATTATTATTATTATTATTATTATTATTATTATTATTATTATTATTATTATTATAGATACAGGTCAAGCTAATATAAAGCGTGTAAAAATGAGCGATATCCGACAGTTAGAAGCGAAGATTTACTTGAAATCCAGAATTAGAAACCGACTAGCAACCGCCATGTTTGGTTCGTCTCAGCGTGTACCATACAATTTAATTAACCTTTAATATTTCATGTGTTTAGGCGCAGCAACGCACACCGGGTGTTAGTTGGTGTGCGCACGTGTCTTTAATTAACACAGGTAATTACAATCACATATATAATTTTCTTATCATTTTTACACGCTTTATATTTGCTTGACCTGTATCCTTGTAACGGATTATTTGAACACGATTTTTACCCACTTAAAAACATTGGATCTACTTGAAACTTTGTATACTTGTAAAGGACCAATGACAATACAACAATTTCATAAATGTTTTCTAAAATCCTGGCAAGAATCATCAGAATAAAATGAAAACCGGTTTAATAGGTTGCGGACGTATGCACTTTTCAGTCAATTATTCTAAGAGCTCAGTTGGTAGAGCGGTGAACTCTAGTTGTATATAATTTCAGTAATCCATAGGTCGCTGGTTCAAATCCGGCCCGGAGGAATTTTTTAGAAGAGTATTACTTTTAGCTCATACTATAATAGTATCGAATTTAAATATATTTACATTTATATCTTATTCTGTAAAATATTAAAACTAAAAAATAAATAATAATTATAAAAAACTACAAACAACACGCTTTATTAGAAAACCGAACTAAAAAATGAAAAACAATTTTAACTTCCAATACGCTTGGGATAAAATTAAAGTGGTCAACAAAAAAAATATCTCCAACACATCTAGAATAAAACTAGAGTTATCTACAAAAAAATAATTTAACATCAAAAGCGTGGGGTGCTTTTTATGGTTTTTTACGTTATCTTCTTAGAGACTTTACTTTTACCAATATCTGTTTATTATCAAATATATTAATTTATATAGAGCACACCACACCTTTGATGTTAACTTTTTTTGTAGATTACTCTATTTTATTCTAGATGTGTTGGAGATGATTTTTTTGTTGACCACTTTAATTTTATCCCAAGCGTGTTGGAAATTAAAATCATTTTTAATTTTTTAATTCGGTTTTCTAATAAAGAGTGTTGTTTTAGTTTTTTTAAACTATTATTCATTACCTCTCTCCATTCCCCTTAAAATAAACATCCAAGAGTGGAAGAATATAAAACATGCTTTTCGATGTCATTGAGACGTGGATACTTCTGAACTGAGAACTTCTGCGTACACATTCTTACATCGTAAAATATATTAATATTACATCTTCATATAGAATATTTATTATTCACTGGCACTATGAAACCGGAGGTTCACGGTTGCACGGATATTAGCTCTCCATACATCCCTATCCAACGCTAATGTTTTCCAATCATCCCCTGTATAATTGACCTCTCTCAAATCTTCTTCTTCTTCTTCACTCCACGGGCTAGGCAAATTGCCTGTTCCGCCTCACAGTTGTTCTGTCCATCTTTTCACTGGCCTTCCTACATTCCTTGAACCTCTTGGCTTGTAGTTGAATGCTGCTCTTGGTAATCTTGTTACATTCATTCTTTCCATATGTATAAATCATTTTTCTCTATATTCTTTGATTTTATCATTCAATGGATATATATTTAATTCTGTTCTTATATCTTCATTGTTTATCCGATCCATTCTTGTGCAGCCTTTTGTTCTTCTAAGGAAGGTCATTTCTACCTTTTTGTATTCTACTTTGTAATTTTTAGGTCATTACCCAAGTTTCGCTGCCATAAAGTAATGCAGGAACTGCCAATGTTTTATAAAACTTCAATCTAGTATCTCTTCTTGTTTTATTCTTTAATGTTTTATGTATAGTTCCGCATATCATTTGAAATTTCCACAGTTTCACATTTACGAATCTTTCAGTTTTTGTGTCTATAGTAAAATTACAACCCAAATAATTAAAATTTGTTACTTGATCCAGAGGTTTGTTGTCTATTACGATTTTTGATCTTATATGTTCGTTTCCCCAAAATGCCATTATTTTCGTTTTTTCCTTTTGATATTTTAAGATTATATTGTTGGCATAACTGATTTAATTGATGTAAAGAGTACTGCAAATTATTTTCATTTTCTTCCTCTCTCAAATCATGATTCATATTATATTCTCATCTCGTTCTTGCTCTACCTTCTGCGCGCTTTCCCTTTGGTTTTCCTAAAATAACTTGTAAAATACCTCTTTTATTCCCCATTCGTCGCACATGTTTTCATCGCAGTCCAGCCGTTGTTATTACATCTGGTTTCCCATAAACAACACGCAGCTCACTGCTATGTTCGTCTCTCTTTGATCTTCTGTTCTCAAATACCTCCTTTAAAGTAAAAGTCCATGCTTCATAAGAATATAATGCAACTGAAGAATAACCGTTTTATACATTTTTAGTTAATTTTTTAAGAGAAGTTTGGACGTGAAGGGTCCCTGTAATGTATAACAGAACGCGTTTCCAGAGTTGAGCTTATGTTTAAATCCTTTCCACACTTCATTGTTCCCTTACTCAGCCCTTGGGGCCTGTCCGTTTGGAGAATCACTGAGAAACATTCGGCACCACACTATTCGAAATATGATGGCAGAAGCCTTGCGAGATTTTGGATACACAGTTTATGAGGAAGTCATGGTGTGGCCACTAATGGGAGTAACAGACGAATAGATATTATTGCATTTAGACCATCTTCTAAAACTGGTATGATATTAGATCCCACAATTCGTTTTGAGACTCATAGTGACCAACCTGAGGAAGTTGACTGTGAAAAGAAAGCCATATATGAGCCAACAATTGACTATTACAAAGACTATTTAACTCATGCCCCAAATGGGAGTCAATGACCAATCACATTTCAATGATTTCTCTTTTACAACCAATCAGAGTCGTGTTTCACGAAATATTTATCAGTGTTAAATTTACCATATTAAACAAAGCTCCTCCTTTTTAATATTCTGAATAGGTTTGACCATTATTTTGCAGTGACTGATCCTATAAGAAATACGGCTGCCAGATTGTATATGTAGTGCATAGATGTCAACACATAGCGCTTGCAGGAGTTAATATAAAAACATTTGTAGCAATTTATTATACGATAAAAAAAAGAAACCACTGTTTGCACTTTCTTAAATGTATTTTTTCCCAGGTAATAACATTCCAGAAAAATATAATTGTCATATTTACATCATACGACATCAGAAATGAATTAATATACAGTTTGATGTGTTTCATTTTTTCTCCACTAGAGAGCATTCTTACAATATTGCGTTCCTTTGGCAATAAATAGTATGATGTGGTTGCAGTGATAAACAAAAGAAGCAGATGAAGCGTGCCTATCGTTTCTCATTTGTTTTCAAACATCGCCGTTTACATTAAATATATAAATATTTTAAAATAACTATATTTAAATAATGATTTGTGAGTAAACAGCTTAATTTTATTCGTTAAATAGTCCTAACAAATGCCACTCTTGATTTCCAAATTCTCTAGATAAATTGGAAATCACTCGTGGCATTACTTATGATAAATACCACTAGATAGTATAACTGTCACAGGATTGATGATCGGGGCAGAGAGGTACTATACCAGGATTCTTAGCAAAATTTTGGAATTCCTTAGATTTAGACAGGATGTATCTTTCTAAAGTTGCCATCGCTGCCATTAGAGGATCAATTTCAATTTTAAGAAACCATTTTTACAAAATTTCTACTTTATAGCATGTATACTTCAATTAGACTTACAATTTGAATTTTTTAAAATGTATTTACAAAATGTATTTCATCAATTTAGAAAATTAATTGTCTGTATCACTTTGTCCTTGAGGGAATCCTCTAATGGGGAAAGTTGTATATAATAAAAAAAATAATCAACAGGAAAAAAGTGTGTTGGTAGCAATGTGAGTAGAATATGCTTTGTGTTGGTAGAACGATTAGAAACAAACATTTTCCAGCGTTTACAAAACACAAACAAAGAGTGCAGACAATAATTCTAGAAAAGAAAGAACTAAAATAACAAAGAATTTATGCGGAACAACAACTTACAATTTGAAATGGAAAATAAATTGAAATATTTTCTGAGAATTTGTAATGGAACGTCGGAATTGACTGTCTTTTATTTGAGGAATGCGATATTCATTCATTTTAAAACAAGTGACTGGCGTTCCATTTTCTCTGGTTCAACAGACATCAGAGATGATATCGTTTTGCATTAATGGAAGAATGATAGAGAAAGCTTTCAGAGAGACCCGCCATTTTGTCAACATTAAAGTTTCTCAACTACAAGCTCAGATGGCGCCACATTTACATCAAATTGTTAGAAGTTTCTTGAAGATGTCTCCTTCTTTTTAAAAATACAAAATACGATTTAATATTTTAAGAGTATGCCTCTCTTCCATTCCCCATTCGTGCCACATGTCCTGTCTTAACTGTTCTGATTTCTCATATAGCTCACAGTTATGCAGTCTAATCCATTGACCTGTTTTTCACCTCTCTTTTGTCCAAAAAAATTCCTAACAAGGGAACTGTCAGCCATTGCATATGGAAAACTACCTTCAACTTTCTTCAACCAAGGCCGTGTCAAAAAAAAAATCTGAATTTTAACTGGAAGGCACTAAAATCCAGATCCAAATGTCTCATTTAAACTTTATGGAAATAATACAAGTGCTTGTATTGTCCATTCTATCTAAATGCTCGTTCTATCGGTATTTGTACTTTTCTAGTTCATCATCATCAACAAGGAATAAGCCTAATGGCCTGTTCCGATCTCATTAGAGATCCTTCCATCTCTTCAATGGTCTCCCCAACAATTTTCTCCCTTTTGGTTTATAATTATACATTCTTCTTGGTATGTGCTGTGGTCATATCCTGATATCCAATCCGGCCTTTGCTTTGAGATGAATCAGTAGTAATAAATGTCTCCTGACCGCGTTACGAGCGCTGTGCAGGGTAAGGATAATGACAGGCCTGCTCATCTATCCATGCTCCTCTAAGTATTAACCCCTTTAGAGAGGTTATATTTGAAAAGAAAAATATACGCCTAGACTGGGTTTTGAACCCAGGACCTTTGACTCTCTATGCCAATGCTCTTCCATCTGAGCTACCTAGGCCTCCAATCTAAACGAGTATTCAAACCCCAGTCTGGGCGTATATTTTTCTTTTCAGATATAATTTGTCCATCATTAAGATGTTTAAAAATGAATAATATTAACATTGAAAGAAGCACTACTGGCTTTATAAGTAATGCTTAAATTCCCAATAAAAAGTCTTCTTAATAAAGAAGCCGCCATTTGCAAAAATCGTAGCAACGGCTCGTAGCATTTGGGGTTAGGGAATTAACTATATATAAGAGAAAAATACGCGTTTAGATTGGAGGCCTAGGTAGCTCAGATGGAAGAGCATTGACATAGAGAGTCAAAGGTCCTGTGTTCAAACCCCAGTCTAGGCGTATATTTTTTCTTTTCAAATATAATTTGTCCATCATTAAGATGTTTTAAAACGAATAATATTAACCCCTTTAGAGAGGGTTGCTGCTTGAGCCGTTGTGATGATGGCCTGGTATCACGTCGCCTCGTGACTTCTTGCTCGATGTCAACCTTCTGGCAGATGTCTCCCACGTGGCGGACTGTTCTTAGTTTCTTCTCGCCTCTAACCAATCAGCAAGTTTGCAAAGCTAAACTTCCCCTATTTGGTCGTCTGGTTCATTGAGTACTTGGCGCCCCCACCACGTTGAGGTGATAGTCCACGGGGGGACTTTTCTAGTTTATTGAGTATTGAAAAATATGTTTGGGACGGCCAAGAAAACGATGGACTTGAGATCGGATCAGGTCGCCATTGACCTAATCCTGGAAAGGAAGTAGAAGAGGAAGAATACATCTCCTGAATTGTAGACTGGATATCCGTCACTACCTGCCGTCCACGTCGCGTCCGATCTTTTCCACTCCGCTCTTACCCAAGCACGGAGTCCATCTGCTCCGCACAGTGGGTTGCCATTTCTGGATTCTGGCTTCGATTTCTGTGCCTTTCTGTTAAAAATTAGATACTTTTTTGGTCACGGCTTTGTTACATCACAACGTTTCTCTGGCAGAAGTTTCAAGGTAGGTTTCGTCGTGCAGTGGTTGACAGGTGCCTTGCAAAGAGCTTCATTCCCTAAATCTTTCCTTCTCTCTTAAGGGGACCCGGAACATCCTATACTTATAATGTTAAATGTAAGGAACAATTTCTCCTGAACTATTGATCCTATCAAGTTGAAATTTTTACAGTGGAAACGTTCATATGTTTAGAGTCTTCTATCATAAGGATTTG
The DNA here is from genome assembly GCA_030220185.1 of Diploptera punctata. Lineage (NCBI taxonomy): Eukaryota > Metazoa > Arthropoda > Insecta > Blattodea > Blaberidae > Diploptera > Diploptera punctata. Next base: position 83,755 of record JASPKZ010002301.1, on the reverse strand, counting down.
TATAGATGTGCATTTATGTCAAAAATATTTTTTTTTCAGTTTTTTACAGTGTATTTTACAACCTAAATTCTTGAATTACTGAGCTATCACAACATGAATATGGTAACATCTGTATATGAGCGCTATATTGAAGCCCTGGTCTCTAGCTTTAATAGTTTAGAAGAAAATGTTGTTTATATATTGAAAAAATGATGCTAACTATGGGAGAGAGTTGACGGCTCACGCCCACATTTTAAAGGAACGGGGAATATTTAAAAAAAATAATAAACACACTTAGAAACAAGATAATTATACCACATTAAAGAGGGATCTTCCTAGTATTTTAATTGATAAAAAATGAAAATGCATTTTTTCATCACATCTGGCCTTCCGGGTCCCCTTAAAGTAAGAGTCCGTGTTTCGCATCCATATAATATAACTGAGAATAACATTTTTATATATTTTCAGTTTAACGTTTTTTGAGAGAAGTTGCGACAAGAGTCCCTGTAATACATAATAACACACATTTCCAGAATTGTTTAATTTCCTTGTGCATCTCATTCCTGTTTGTGATTATTGTTCCTAGATATTTGAATTCAGCCACTTCCTCAAAATTTCCCTCATTTGTCATTAACTGTCCATTTCCATTATATAATGTATTAAGTTTTATTGATGTTTACTTGTCCACGGCTGTGGTCTCGAGGTAGCGTGCTGCCTTGTCACACAGAGGGCCCGGGTCGGGATAAGTTTCCTGTGTGAGGGTTTTTTTTTGGGTTTTTTCCTCACCTGTAAGACAAATGTCAGGAAGCTTAGGGCCCAACTGTCCCCGAAAATCATCCGGCCATCATCATCATCCTGCACCGATGTGGAAAGCAACGGGAAGCTACCACACCTATAATTCCCTAGTAAAGCTGCAAAGCATAGCATGCAAATGCTATGATTGCAGTGAAAGACCTGCCCTCGTGCAGAATTACTATGGATGGATATTTACTTACAGACCTCGTTTCTTAGTGTTACTCAATAGGGTGTGCGCATTGGCAAATATCAAACAATAATATTATGAAATGTTTGTTTTCTATTTCAGGTATAAGTTTGTTGTTCTAGTTAGTTTCTCTGTAAATAAAATATAAATTAAAACGAAAGTGAGTTGAGAAAAAATGACAGCAATATGAGAGACATTTGCGGATAAAAAGTGTAGCAGTGTTCTCGCATACGCGGGAAGTTTGGTCATGAGTTGGGAATTTCATTAAGTCAGGAATGCTCGCCCTGATTCTGCATAGTTATGGATTCCACATACAGATCGCGCCAGTAGTTCATACCGGCAGCTTTTTTTTTATTATAACATCTTGTAGAATACAGGCTGTTCATATGTTCAGTTCAACAACCTGCTGTGACGTCAGGGATAGGGTGAGCGTGTTCAGACGCAAGCACTCTCCATTTTCAAAACATACTAATTACGTTACTCAAAAAAATAAGACTGGCTGTGGCGGTTTGCAGGTTAAAGTTTATTTGTTTAATGTATACAATTTCTTCCCTACAGTTGTACTAGCTCCCCCTCATTTTTTTTTCGTTCGTTATCTCCCCTACAGTAAGTAAGAACTGTTTACTTCGCGGTGATCTGATTCCCAAAACAAACAAAAATGAAACAAACAGTTTCCATCCTTCACTGCTGAGATATTTCCAGCCTTTAAAACCCTCCTTGCTCAATGCAGGGAGAAATATGGAAAAAGTTTATTTAGGTTCCTAGGAGATGGCAGTATATGCCTGCTTAGTTTGAAAGCAATGCAATACGTATTATATAACTAGCAGGCGTTTGGAGTTGACAATGGATATACACACCCATAGCACGGCAAGCATTTTCTTTGCCAACGGATATACCCGTTCGTAGCAGTGCAAAGGTTAAGAAGGGACATACATACGTACAAGTTACTTGGCATATAATTGAAGAACTTCCCGAAAAACATTGATTTCCATGAAAATGATTTTATTATAATAAGAATAATAGCAATATTAATAACTTTTATCAAGGATTTTCTCTACATCTTCTTCTTCTTCTTATTCTTCTTTCTTTCATGTGATAGACCTAGTGGTCTGTTACGGTCTCAATCCAACGTTTGAAGGGTCTGCCCAAAGGTCTCTTGCCTGGTGACTGGTAATTTAAGATCTGACGTGGTATTCTTGTTCTGCTCATTCTTCTTACGTGACATTTCCAGTTGTTTCTGTATTTTTGTACATATTCCGTCCGTGACTGATTCTGTTTGTAATTCTTTGAGAATCCCAGAATTCCTTTTTTTCTCTACATTACAATAGTTATCCTTCAGTCCAAATGTATTTTGCTCCGCTTAGCATCTTCTTCTTTGAGGTCTCTGCTGATCATGTTTCTTCTCACTTCATCCCTTCCTCCTCCTGTCTTCAGCATTCCAATCCAGCATCATTCTATTACTCTCCATCCTCTTCAGATGTCCATACCATTTCAATCTTCATTCTTCTATTACTTCTACTATCCATCCACAGTAATTCTGCCCGAAGGCAGGTCCTTCACTGCAATCATAGCATTTTCACGCTATGCTTTCAGCTTTGCTAGGGAATTGTAGGTGTGGTGGCTTCCCGTTGCTTTCCACACCGGTGAAGGATGATGATGATGGTCATATAATTTCGGGGACCGTTTGGACCTTAAAGTTTTCCTGACATTTGTCTTACAGGTGAGGAAAAACCCCGATGAAAACCTCACCCAGAAAAACTGCCCCGACCGGGGATCGAACCCGGACCCGCTTCGTGAGAAGGCAGCACGCTACCTCGAGACCACAGCGGTGGACACTTCTAATATCAATAATAATACATAATTTATTTTTGTACGGTATTGTTTTTTATCTTGAGTTGAATAATATAAACCGTGGCCATTCAAGTAGGTGGTTGGTCGTCAGATCTGCTCCCGTCACAGGAAAAAAAACATATATCTGCGAACCTGCGTAGTGAAGGCAGACAAAGCCAATAATTTACACTTTCATAAACAAATAATGAAGGTATGTTGTTTACTTATTGGTTTTATGGCCATTTCAGTTTATCCTTAGTTCCTCATTTGTCAGGAGTTTCTAGACCAAACTAATTTAGTTTCGCTTAGGATGTCATGAGTGGCATCTGGTCAGCACACCGACTCAACGAGACATCTAGCAGGCAACTAAGGCATTACTAGGATTAACAAGTTCGGTAAACTTTACTTAGAGGCCTCTTCTTTTAGGCTTAAGGATCTTTTACGAGCCTGAGAATCTCAAACTCGGGACTCACGGCTTGAAGTCCCTCCCAGAGGACCCGTCCCTTGGATTTTTCCATCCTAAAATGCATCGATCCCGGCTGTGTTTGAACCCACGGTCCTCGGGACTAGAGGCAAGGAACATGACCACTAGACCGATGTTGTGAGATCAAAGTAAACTAAAACACCATGACACAACCGGCAGGCTGCTGGTCTCACATCCACATGTGCTAATAAGAGATCATCTGGCCAGTGTAGGGGTGACACGTCGGGTGTCGCAGCCGTTACAGCTGGTCTTCTCAACATGGATCCGCTATTTATAGTAGGTACCCAAATTCCTCACGATGCTGGGTGGGCAACGGTCTCATACCGACCGAAATCCCATGAGAAAATTTCTCACCCAATGGGGACTCGAAATTCCATCGCTGTGGTCTCGAGGTAACATGCTGCCTTGTCACGCAGCGGGCCCGGGTTCGATCCCCGGTCGGGACAGTTTTTCTGGGTAGGATTTTTATCGGGTTTTTCCTCACCTGTAAGACAAATGTCAGGAAAACTTTAAGGCCCAAACGGTCTCCGAAACCATATGGCCATTGCAATCATCATCATTCATATTCATCTTAGGTTAAGCTTAGGATTAGGGACTCTCCTGGCGCACCGCTGTCATATTTACCAAGTTATTTAACAACACGTTTTCAAAATTTATCGGCTAATCACAATTTAGGAACAAGATCACAAGACTCTTCTTTACTTTTGATACCACAACACAGGACATGTCTATACTCTGTATCTATGACTCGAGCATGGAACTGACTTCCCAGTCATGTCAGGGAGTGTCAATCGCTATCATTATTTAAATCCAAATTAACTGATATCTTAAGTTCGACACAATGAAAACATTAACTGCATAACAACTATATAGAGCATTCCATTAATAATCATCTAGGAAGCTACTTACTTTATTTTATATCATTTTAATTTTATTATATTCTATGTTAGTATTAGCTAGTATTAGATCACATCATCATTGTATTTTGTTTAGTCTGTATTTTAATAATATCATAAAATTGTAATATGTATGTAATTTTTTGTATAATTTTACTATTCGCTGGTTGAGTGGAAGAGAAGGCCTTATGGTCTTAACTCTGCCAGCTAAAATAAATCATTATTATTATTATTATTATTATTATTATTATCATCATATCATCAGGGCAACGTAATCCCGCCTTTCAGGCGCCTCAACCTCAGAAGTGGGTTACAAGTACGCCATGCCAAGAGAGAACACCAGGAATGTCGAAAGACAACCTGGGACATTTGCAAAAAAAAAAAAAAAAAAAAAAAAAAACTTTACCAAATTGAAAATAGACCATCTAACCACCTAGCGCTGAAACCAAAATGGAGTGGACAAACACACTGCTGCTGTTTGCACTCAACTGAAAGAGATAGCAGCACCCTGTATAGTAGGGGATGGTGACGTGACAGGGATCGGGCGTGGTCTGCATTTCAATTATTGTAATGGACAGGCTGCTTCTGACATTCAATAAGATGCCGACATGACCTTTCCTTGCTCATAAGTCTCATCTATAATTCACTCTCATTCACAAACTCGACCTAACGTACACGCTGGCAACTCCTTAAAGTTCAGTTTCACCTCATTTATTACCTAAATCTCGTGAACTGAAAGTACAAGCTACATCTTCCCTATGTCATCTACATCTCACGTTAAGAACAAGGGTCCTCCCTTGCTGGAGTTACCTGACCAAGCTAATTTAGTTATGCTTATTTCCCTATACATAGGGAGTGCTTATGTCCGTGTAGCCATGAACCTACGGATTCAATAGTGCCAGTGAGTGAGTGAGTTAGTTAGTTTTATATAAAAATTAATGGAGAAATACATTATATAATGGAAATGGACAGCTAATGACAAATCAAGGAAATTTTGAGGAAGTGGCTGAATTCAAATACCTAGGAACAATAATCACAAATAGGAATGAGATGCACAAAGAAATTAAACATAGGCTCAATTCTGGAAATGCGTGCTATTATGCATTGCAGAGACTCTTGATGTCCCAACTCCTTTCAAAAAACGTTAAACTGAAAATATATAAAACTATTATTCTACCAGTTATATTATATGGGTGCGAAACATGGACTCTTACTTTAAGGGAGGAAAGGAGATTACGAGTATTTGAGAATAAAGTACTTAGGAAAAATTTTGGGCCAAAGAGAGATGAACAAACAGGTGAATGGAGAAGACTACATAACAATGAACTACATGGTCTTTATAGGAAGCCAGATATAATAAGAACAGTCAAGTCTCGTAGACTGCGATGGGCAGGACATGTTGCACGTATTGGAAATGAAATACTTGCATGGACGCTTCTTGTAGAAAGCCAGAGGGAAAACGCCCAGTTGGTAGACCAAGAATGAGGTGGGAGAATATCATTAACTATGATTTGAGGGAAGTGGTTTATGCAAGAAATGATTGGAAAGGATTAGCTCAGGATAGAGGTGTATGGAGAGCTTATGTCCGCGCGGTCATGAACCTACGGGTTCGATAGTGCCAGTGAGTAAGTAAGTAAGTAAAACGAGAAAACTGGAAAAAGAGATAACTCTATGGAGAGTATTGTGATCAATAGAGAGTTCAATTCTGCGTGAATAATTGGCAAACAATTAGTATATTATATGAGCATCTGCTCTCGACAACTGACTGTTAAAAAATCACACGCTTGGGTTATTCCATGAAATGCGACGTCAACAATTACATAGCCATCGTTATATTTGTTACTGACCGATGTCCTGTGCACGGCCCCCTGTCATCATGGCCCACTTCCTAGTAACACCACTTGGATTCAACTCGGTTTCTCATTCCTCTATTGTCTTACTGAATTCCTTAGAACGAGGGTGTATTATCTGAATTCCAGAATACGTCAGAACAGTTGGCATCAGAAACTGATTCCGAGAACGTTCCACATCCCCTCTGTTCTGAGAAACTCTCGCACTCAACTGTTGATAATAATAATAATAATAATAATAATAATAGATAGATAGATCTGTAATTAAACCAGAGTGCCTCTATGGAGCAGAAACATTAATTTAGAACAAAAAAAAGATATCGAAAATATAGTGAAAAAAGAATGCAAAATTAAAAGAAAAGTTTTAGGTCCACAAGTCATAGGTCAAGCATTTAGACTCAGAAGTAAAAAGGAAATAAAAATATATACAGACATTCATAGTGATATTAGAAAACGAAGGTTAAAATTTTATGGCCATATTAAACGAATGAACTCAAATAGGCTTACAAAACAGATAATGGAATTCTACGAAAACAGAAGTAAAGCTCCAGTGGATACTATGAAGTGGATTGATGAAGTCAAAAAGGACTTCAAATTGGCAGGAATTACTAAAGAAGATATCCCAAACAGAGATATATTTAGAATTAAGGTGAATAAGTGGCAAGTTGACCAAGAGGACAAACCGAAAAAAAAAAAACTGGAACAACTTGGACAGATGAGAGAAAACAAGCTCATAGCAAAAGAATGAAAGAAATTTGGGCTCAAAGGAAAAGCCTCTAACTACTTTGCGTAGTCCGACATGGGCTCATCCGCAATCAAAAAATAGATAGATAGATAGATCATCGGTTGATTAATGTCTTTGATATCGTCTGATTCCCAATAAGCCAATTTTGTAGGTCCATCCAATCTCCTGGTTGTAGATGTTTCTCCTTCATGTATAAACATATTCCCTGACTCCACGAGGTTTTAGGTCTTCCTCTGCCTCGTCTTTCCTCAGGTTTCCATTCCAACACATTTTGGTAGTCGATCCTCTTCCATTGGCTGGACATGTCCGTACCATCTTAATTGCTGAGTTTTAATATAATCTAAAATGGTGTCTTCAATCTTCATTTTCTCTCTTATAACCGAGTTCCTAATTAATATAAGTCCACCGCTGTGGTCTCGAAGTAGCGTGCTGCCTTGTCACGCAGCGTGCCAGGGTTTCAAGAAATTAACTTCGTTTTGTTAGGTCCCAGTTAGTCTACACAAGGTTTGTGTTTGGGAATTTTCTTTATGTTTGAGGGTTTTCTGGAAGCAATCTTAATAATTTTTTTTTAGAATAGAATAGAATAGATTTATTTAGCCTGGTGGAGTTAAGACCATGTGGCTTCCTCTTCCACTCACCGGGACAAACATATGTTACATATAAATACAAACAATTACAATACTAGTCATACAAGCAATAATTATCTGTCAAATTGAATAATAATGAAAATAATGTCTAATCTTCTTGTAATCTTGTAAGTCCATGTTTCCCTTAACAGAGATTTAGGCGCTCTCCCCCTACAGGGAAGAATTTGAACCATACTAATTTAGTTACACTTGTTTTCGTGTAGATGTCATTTGAGTGGTCCGTGGTCAGCGTTCCGCCACATACTGACATCTAGGAAACCAAGGTAGTTCTAGGAAGGGAAAATTCGGTAAATTTTGCTTAGAGACCTTTTCATTCAGGCTTAAGGATCTTTTACGAGCCTGAAAATTTTCAGTCTCGGGACCCACGGCTTAAAGTCCCACCCGGAGGACTTGCTCCTTGGATTTTTCCATCCTAAAAAAAATCCATCGACCCCGGCCGGGTTTGAACCCGCGACCCTCGGGACCAGAGGCAAGGAGCAAAACTACTAGTCCACCGCAACAATAAAATTAAATACAATTAAAATTAAATTAATGATAGAATGAATACAGAAAGGAATAACAGCTCGAATCTACTATACATAAAAAGGAAAGCAAGAAAAAATACAAAGAAGGTAAAAAACTATAATGAATTAATTTATCACTTATTATACAAGGCATTAGGTAAATATATTAACAAATCTTAAAACTATTTTTATTAAATAATGAAAAAAAAAACAAATTATTAATTTTTAAAAAGTAATATTAGTGAGTTGTTTGTGTTAATAATTTTATTTCAATTAACACGAGTTTTAAAAAACACATAAATGACTACGGACTTACAGACCATCAGTTTGTAACAAACATTCACGAATTTCCCTTAATTAAAGTTTTCCATCGTTCTCTGTCCTCTGTGTCTTCTCCGTTACATTATATGTTTGAGATTTGTTTGTGGTTTATTAAATAATCTATCCATAGTAATTCTGCCCGAAGGCAGGTCCTTCACTGCAATCATAGCATTTTCATGCTATGCTTGCAGCTTTACTAGGGAATTGTGTAGGTGTGGTAGCTTCCCGTTGCTTTCCACACCGGTGAAGGATGATGATGATAATGATAAGGATGATGGCCATATGATTGCGGGGACCGTTTGGGCCTTAAAGTTTTTCTGACATTTGTCTTACAGGTGAGGAAAAACCCCGATAAAAACCTCACCCAGAAAAACTGCCCCGACCGGGGATCGAACCTTGGCCCGCTGCGTGACAAGGCAGCACGCTACCTCGAGACCACAGTGGTTGACTGTAATAAATAATAATGTAATTAATTTTGTTAGGTTTGGAAGCTCGTATACGTCCATTTCTTATAAACTAGTTTGGGCATTTTTAAAATTAAATTATAAAATTATGGAATATTCACCTGAAAGGTCCTTCTCATCAACTTTATAGTTATTTAACTGTAGCGCTTTCGCAACTAGTCCCATCATCAGCAGGATTCAAAACTCGTGTTTTACTGAAGATCTGGTAGAGGGGGTTACACGTACTGGGTTCGTTTTCGTTTATCAGATGGTCGTTGTTGTGAACTGCTTTCATAATTTCCATCTCCTCGAGTATCTTATAAAAGTTGGGATTTTTTTTTGCGAAGGTTGGTTGTTCCGATATCACGTGTATATCCTGCCACCTGATGGAGGTTACATTAAGCTTTTGCGCATGCGCACTGAGATTATGTAGAACTTAGAAGACTTTATTGTGTAGGTAAGATTCAATTGCTGCGGTTATTTTAAAACACCCTGTACAGATGAACGCTGTAATTTGCAGTCAGTGAACTGAGTCAGGAATTAATCATTAATGCAGTTACGACAACTTTCTCCTGTAACTTCTTCATTAAATATTGAGTTTGAATTTTAAATGACGTCATACAATGGAAGCAAGCTTCTCTCTCTCCCTTATAAGTTACTATGATCACGGGGTTCATACCCAGCTGGAGTCCACTTAAAATCTTAAAGGCGTAAAAATGTTGGATTCGCTTCCTTTGAAAGGGATATGAAATCATGGCGTAGATTTATGGAACGTAGCAAAACTTTACATCTTAAATTAAATATTGTTTTTTTAGCGAATTCCGAAGGAATATATATGTCTCTTAATGCTCTACCGGCCGCAATTTTTGTTTATCGAAACTAAACTTGACATAACTAACTAACTCACTGGCACTATCGAACCCCTAGGTTCATGGCCGTGCGGACATAAGCTCTCCATACATCCCTATCCTGATCTAATGTTTTCGAATCATCCCCTCTATAATCTACTTCCCTCAAATCATGATTAATATTATTCTCCCACCTCATTCTTGCTGAACTTGACATATGGCAATCAATTAAAGAACTACGACCGACTTCGTTAACCATCAAAATCGGATCACAAGGTGTAGGTGTTCACCTGAAAAAAATAAAATAAAAATCGTTCTAGCGGTCGCAATTTTTGTTTTATCAGAACCAAACTTGGCATGTAGCAATCAATTAAAAAAAGTATATAAACGAGGGAAGTATTGTCCAAAAATCAATGAAATCCGACCATCAGAAGTGGGGGGGCTTTATCTCAAACCCAAATTAAAAAATCGTTGTAGCAGCCGCCATGTTTGCATCATTATCATGAACTCATGGTTGAGCCTGTTGCTATGAGATCTCAAGACGTGGTTGGTCAGTCCATTTTAGTTTTACTCTTCCTTTATCTCCACGTCCTTTAGGTTCTTACTACAATGTTAATTTAGGAAAGCGAGATGGCTCTATTCTTCGGACGTCTTCTAACCAATTGATTTCATAATTCTCAATTTCTTTAACTGCATTTTGAAATTTTAATTTATCGCGTACATCTTTGCTTGTCTATTTTTGTCAAACCCAGGAGTGGATGTAAAACCTCATCTGTGCCGCTTGCAATTTTGATTTGATTTTAGAATTTAGATTCCTTCTGGATTTTTTCGTGTTGAAACTTGAAAGTAGTTTTGAAGTTCCTTAGGACAGGTTACTGGCCCGACGCTAAGTAGTCCAGTGGTAGGGCTGCTACCTTTTAGTCTCTGGACAGACATTAGGATACCGCATTTACTCAGTACCTGATGGAACGGTTATACCGCCGTGACTCGGTCCTCAGAGCCTCGGGTTGTACCACGAGAAGGTGAGGATGAAAATTGGGTAGGAGAGGTTATACACACGTCAACCTACAGGAAGAAGAAGACCAGGACATCCACTCAAAAGACTTCTGGATGGTGTTTCTCTTGAGGCCGATACAGGTCAACAAATGGCCTAAATTCGTGAATGTACTATGATGATGATGATGATGATGCTTTAGTTTCCAATTTTTGCTGCTGTATTTGAGTCCTGATTTTGGAGTTACATTGTGGTTGCGATTGACATTTATTTACCAAAATTTATTTTTATGTGTTCATTTATTGCATTGTATTTCTGTAACTTTATCTCTGTATCATTTCTTATAGGCCTATAGGTGAGCGAGGTAAATAAATTCAGAAATTTGATCTATGATTTTTCCAACTAATTCTATTTTATTACAAAAATTCATAAAATCTTCTTCTTCTTGCAAGGATTGAACCCTGTTGCTTCGTTCCGGCTCCAATTGTTCATCTCTTTCGAGGGCGTCGCCGATCTCTTTTTCCTCCTCTTGGTTGATAGTTCAGACTTTTCCTAGGCAATCTGTTGGTATCCATTCTGCAGACATGTTCATACCATTTTCTCCTGTACTTTTCTATTTTATCTGTCAAACTGAATATTTCTAGTTCTTTACGGATATCTTCACTTAAGTAACGGGCTTCCAATATAAAACCGGACCGGCCTTACGGAGTTTCACCCGGTACGCAGTGCTGTCTCTTCCTCCCGCAATTCACCTGCCTGCCTCCCGTCCTTGAACTGTTTCTTACCTTATAGAAAATGCTGGAAATGTTGTCCTCCCGCAGTTAAACAGGCATTATACCGAGTAAACACATTTAGATTGACACGCTGTAGTTCGGGCACTGTCAAGTTTTTGATTTCATTTCTTATGTTGTTCTTCAGTTCTTCCAATGTGTGCGGATTTGGTTTGTACACTTTGTCTTTCAGGCTACCCCACAAATAAAAATCACACACTGTTAGATCTGGGGAGCGAGTGTTTCTTATTTTGTACTGAACCAGTGGTCTCAAATTTAGTCACAATATCGTGGATTGTCGATCTGGAAGGAGGTAATTGTGCAGGGAAGTTCCGAATAAATTCCTCGCGATCGCGACGAGCTGATTCGTATTTATAATAACATTTACACACATAAATGCGCTGCTCTAATGTCAGCTGACGTCTCATCTTGTCGAACGATAGTAAACTGACTAGTTCAAGGACGAGCGGCTGGCAGAGTGAAATGCGGACGAGGAGAGAGCGCTACCTGACGGGTGAAACCCCGTGAGGCCGGTCCGGGTTTATATTGGAAGCCCGGTTTTTATCAATTAAAGTATATCCTGCCACAAATCGTAAATATTTGATTTCTGCTGCTTTTTCGAAGATAATTGAAAAAAATACAAGAATTAAATTTTCGATTATACGTAGTCTTCATAGATTATATAAAAGCCTTCGACAGGGTAGAAAGAGAAACCGTGTGGAACAAATTAACCAAAAGAGACTTTCCAGGACATATTATAACAGCCATTCAGAGCTTATATGCAAATACAAATATCAAATTCATAAAATCATACTTGAATATACGTTTACTGATATCTAGGAAGCTGGGAGCCTCAAACTCCTGTAGGGGAACTACCTCAGGTGCGAAAACACTAACCGTTGTTTTAACAGAGAAACTAGAATTGCTGCTAGCGTCAGATTTATGTTGTAGTAGTTGACATAATTGCCGTTATGATGAAGTGGCGCAGGAGGAACAAGAAGAAAACGCGGTTATGACAATAAAACAAACGAAGTGCAGTAAAACAAGCTCGTTCATTTGTTTCATTAAGATTATATTAGCATCAGCACTCATTTGTATACTGTTACGTCATATCTTGGCTTTTGTACCATTTGTTTATTTTCAAGATACGTTTTCATTCGTTTAATGTCAGCCAATAACATTCATGGAAACTTTACACATCAACCAATCACAGACGTTGTTACATTATTTTATTGCCAGAAAGCGTTTGTGGATATAAAATTAATGCGGCCGAGCGACATAAACATTTTTTTGCATCTACATTATTATTATTATTATTATTATTATTATTATTATTATTATTATTATTATTATTATTAATTAACTCACGGGCATTATTGAACTCGTAGATTCTTGGCAGCGCGGACATAAGCTGTCTATACATCCCTATCCTGAGATGATTTCCAATCACTCCTGTATAATCTACTTCTTTAAAATCATGCTTAATGTTATTCTGTCACCTCGTTCTTGGCCTACCTACTGGACGCCTTCACTCTGGTTTTCCTACAAGGAATTTCCATGGCTATTTTCATTCCCTATTCGTGCCACATGTCCTACCTATCGCAATATACGTGACTTAACTGTTCTTACTGTATCTGGTTTCCTATAAAGACCATGTAGTTCAGTGTTATGCAGACTTCTCCATTCACCTGTCTGTTCATCTCTCTTTGGTCCAAAATTTTCCCTAAGTACTTTATTCTCAAATACTTGTAATCTCCTTTCCTCCCTTAAAGTAAGAGTCCATGTTTCGCACCCATATAATATAACTGGTAGAATAACAGTTTTATATATTTTCAGTTTAACGTTTTTTGAAAGGAGTTGGGACGTCAACAGTCTCTGCAATACATAATAGCACGCATTTCCAGAATTGAACCTATGTTTAATTTCTTTGAGCATCTCATTCCTGTTTGTGATTATTGTTCCTAGGTATTTGAATTCAGCCACTTCCTCAAAATTTCCCTCATTTGTCATTAACTATCGATTACCATTATATATTTAATTAATGTGTGTGTGACCATATATTTAGTTTTATTGATGTTTACGTCCAGCCTCAATTTCTTAGTTTTACTCAGTAGAGTTTGCTGTTGGCACTTAGTATCACCTTTATCATTAGCCTATTAATATTAGTCTATTATTATTATTATTATTATTATTATTATTATTATTATTATTATTATTATTAAATAATAGTCTTATATAAAAATATATGTATTCTAACTTACTTATATAATTTTGAAATAAATACAATACTGTAATAGTAATAATAATAATAATAATAATAATAATAATAATAATAATAATAATAATAATAATAATAATAATAATAATAATAAGAAGAAGAAGAAGAAGAAGAAGAAAAAGAAATATTAGAAAGGTTACTCAGAAAAATATTGGAATTGTGTCCACCTGGAAGAAGAAAGAAAGGAAAATCTCGAAATTCACGACTGTAAGAAATAAGAATTGGAATGAGAACAAAAGGACTGGAGGACATGGTGTGAATGGAGTGGGACGAGTGGAGAAGGAAAATAAAACTTAAGGCACACAAAGATGTGTAAACATTGACAATATGTATATAAATAACTGAATAAATACATAAGTTAATAATAATAACAGATTTAATAATACATTCAACAATTGGTATAGCATTACTTTACACGGAGTACTTTACACGTCCCCTGTCTGTTGCTCCCCCTACCTCGTGCCTGTCTCCACTAGAACAGAGTAAATGGATCTCGCTCCCCAGAGTAATGAGACGATTACATGCTATATATCTATGGCTCTACTTCCCTTCCAAAGGAAGCAATATTTAGGATTGTTATCCCTGTAAAACCCATGAGCTTCAAAAGGCAACTAGAGGCAAGATGGCGACTTAAAATGAGATAATTATAACCCGGTTGGAACTCTACCACCCCCACCACTGGAGGGTAATAATATTGATACAATGTGGATGTGAAGGAGTCTCTCATCTCTGGCGAGTGGGCGTGGATGATCGATCCACGGCCTGCTGTTTAATTGCCAGGATTTCAAGTAAACAATATTCTGGGTCAACTGGGTTTGTTGTACAAGGGAAAGCAATTCGTATCCCGTCGTGCTGCCTCCACACACCGTCACTAAATTTACTCATTTTCCAGACTTTGTCTTATCTCGTTCACCAAACTTTTGCAACTCGAAATTAAAATAGATTTAAATCAAGTTTTAATATATTACATCAGTGTTTAATTACAATCAATGATTTCAAACAGGAACGAGGAGCAGAAAGAAATTAACTATTTTACATTACACGAACTTCTTGTCGTCCCAACTTCGCTCAAAAAGGTTAAACTGAAAATAATAAAAACAATTAAGTCTCGTAGACTGCGAGAGGCAGACCTGTAGGAAAACCAGAAGGAAAGGTCAAGTGGTTAGGAGAATAACATTAACCATGATTTGAGAGATGTAAATTATACACATATGAATCATGGGGTCTCACAGTAAATTTACAAAAAACAGAATATCTAGCAATGAACGAGAAAATTTAATATTGGAGGAAGGAATCCAAATAAAGCAAGTGAAACAAACTAAATATTTGGGAATGATTATGGATAACATCGAAGGTATAGGCAAAGAGAACATAAAACATAGAATTGAATTGAGTAGCAAAATAATATCATCGTTAAATTCCACATGGTGGGATAAGCATATTTGGAATGACACAAAAAAATATATTGGTAAAACATTGGTGGAATCTGTTGCAATGTATGGAAGTGAGGTATGGACAATCAATAAGTACTACAAGAATAGACTAATAGCTCTAGAAAATGGATTATTTACGAAGAAGTGCCAGAAAGTCTAGATTAGAACATGTCACCAATAAGGAAATTAGAAACATAATGGAAGCAGAAGAAAGCATAATTGAAAGAATTGAGGAGAAGGAATTAAAGTGGTTAGGACATGTCTTAAGAATGGAACATGAGCGATGGCCGAAGCAACTATATGAATGGCATCCGAACAGAAAGAAGAAAAGAGGGAGACCAAGGTTAACATGGAAGGAAAACATGAAGACAATAATGCAAGCTAGAGGGCTAAGCATCGAAGATGCCCAAGACCGTAGGCTTTGGAAGTTTGGCACGGGAAGACGGCAGCAGCTGTAAAAACCCGACGATAGATAGAAATTATACACGGGACGATTGAAAAATATTGGCTCAGGATAGGGATGTATGGAAAGTTTTTATGTCCGCGTGACCATGAACCTACTGGTTTGGTAGTCCCAATGAGCTAGAGTTATTATTTATTTATTTTTCATCAATGCCATCAGATTGTCATTATGAAATTTCTGGTATTCTCTCGTGGCATTGGCGTACTTCTAACACACTTCTGAGGTTGGGGCGCCTTGAAGTCGTGGTTACATTGTCGAATGATATGATAGGTGATATTGATGGTAATGGTGCGCCAGGAGAGTCCCTATTCCTAAACTTAATCTAATGAGCTGCATTGATATTCATGGCCAGATGGTATTAAGGGACCGTTTGGGCCACAAAGTTTCCTGACAGTTGTCTTACAGGTGAGGAAAACCCCGAAAAAACCTCAGCCAGGAAAATTGTCCCGACGCTACCTCGAGACCAAAGTAGTGCACTTATTATTATTATTATTATTATTATTATTATTATAGATAGATAGATAGATAGATCATCGGTTGATTAATGTCTTTGACATCGTCCGATTCCTAATAGCCAATTTTGTCGGTCCATCCAATCTCCTGGTTGTAGATGTTTCTCCTTCATGTATAAACATATTCCCTGACTCCAGGAGATTTTAGGTCTTCCTCTGCCTCGTCTTCCCTCAGGTTTCCATTCCAAAACAGATTTTGGTAGTCGATCCTCTTCCATTCGCTGGACATGTCCGTACCATCTTAATTGCTGAGTTTTAATATAATCTAAAATAGTGCATTCAATCTTCATTTTCTTCCTTATAACTGAGTTAATAATTTTATCTCTTCTTGAAATTCTTGCTGCCCTTCGTATAAAATCCATTTCCGTTGCCAAAATATACTTATTTGTTTTTGTTGTTAATGGCCAAAGTTCTGCTCCGTAAGTAATGATGCTTTTAACAATTGTATGATATATATTCATTTTATTTTTATTGCTTATATTTTTATCACACAATATTATTATGAAACACTATTATCAGAGGAAAACTTGGAGTAACAAGTTTAAATGAAGATATACAAAGATACCAACAAGGATGGAAGAATCATCTGAGGAGAATGACAATAAATAGACTTCCAAAATTGGCATTCCAATATACCCCAACTGGACATAGGGACCAAGGAAGACCAAAACATCGGTGGAAAGATCAAGACCATCTTCGCTAGGTTTACCGTACAGGCCACATGGCCTAAAACGAATTTGTTCATCATGATGATGAATGAATGAATATTATTATTATTTATATATTAATTAAATAAAAATAAAACGTAGTTTTATTTGATTTTCATATTTATTATATAATTCAGTGACAGCTGTTTCGGTACACTGTACCTTCTTCAGACATGTTAACAAATTATGAATTGTGTTTCAACTGATCTAAGCAACAATACAACAATATTTATTTAAATTTTTTAATTTAATTTTAAAAAAATAAATAAATTTTTAAATTTAATTTAAAAAATATTTAAATAATTTTTTAAATTTAATTTTAAAAAAATTAAATAAATATTGTTGTATTGTTGCTTAAATCAGTTGGAACACAATTCATAATTTGTTAACATGTCTGAAGAAGGTACAGTGTACCGAAACAGCTGTCACTGAATTATATAATAAATATGAAAATCAAATAAAACTATGTTTTATTTTTATTTAATTAATAAATATGGATTTTCATCAAGTAAACACCAACTCAATTGATTATTATTTATTTATTTTTATTGTGAATGAGCCCATATGGGACTACACAGAGTACTTAGATGCATTTCCTTTTATTTCACTTGCCCCTCATTTATAGGCTAAGGGCTTTCTCTCTCTCTCTCTCCTCTCTCTCTCTCTCTCTCTCTCTCTCTCTCTCTCTCTCTCTCTCTCTCTCTCTTCTGTCACTGTTGTTCCTGTTTTGTTTCTTGGTCAATCTGTAACTTGTGCACTTTAATTCTAAACATATCTCTGTTTATGACACCTTCTTGAGTAATTCCTACCGATTTCACTTCACCAATCCATTTTACAGCATCCACGTGTGCTTTACTTCTATTTTCGTAGAATTCTAATATTTGTTTTGAAAGTCTATTTCAGTCCATTAGTTTAATACGTACATAAAAATGTTATCTTCGTTTTCTAATATCAGTAACAATGTCTGTGTGGACTAAAGTGTACAAGATATCATCTGGAATTGTGTTCCAAACTGACAATGTCATTAGTCAATATGACAATTAATTAATTTTGCACGATTGTGCGCAATTATATTATTATTATTTATTATTATTATTATTATTATTATTATTATTATTATTATTATTATTATTATTCATCCGGTATCATGGCAGCTGCCGCCGTCTTCCGGAAACCAAACGCCATTCCTCTCTATCCATCCATTGATCTTCCTCCAATCCTCTGATATTCATAGCTGCTTGTACCCCTTCTATCCAAGTTTTCTTCGGTCTTCCTCTCTTCCTGCTTTCTATTGGGATCCATTCCATAACAATTTTTGGCAATCTTTGCTCTGGCATTCTTTTGACATGGCCATACCACTGTAATCTTTTCTTTTCTATGATGTCTATGATGTCCGGCTCCTCTTGCACACCCATAATTTCCCTTATTTCTTTATTTCGTATTCTATCCATTCTAGATTTTCCAGCCGATCTTCTTAAAACATCCATTTCTGTACTTAAAATTCTTTTCATTTCCCTGGCAGGAATTTGCCAGACTTCAGCACCATATGTTAAAATGCTCTGAATTATGGTTTGATATATTTGTAATTTTCTATTTTTTGTAATATTTTTGCTCCACCAAACAGAGTTTAAAGCATTTATTGCTTGTTTTGTTTGTGCGATTCTATTTTTAATTTCCACTGTGTTATCGCCTGAATGGTCTAATTTTGTTCCTAAATAAGTGCATTCAATACTAGGTTTAAGTTCTTCTCCATTGTTGAAATTTATATTATTATTACTTACTTACTTACTTACTCACTGGCACTATCGAACCCGTAGGTTCATGGCCGCACGGACATAAGCTATCCATACATCCCTATCCTGAGCCAATGCTTTCCAATCATTCCCTGTATAATCTACTTCCCTCAAATCATAGTTAATGTTGTTCTCCCACCTCATTCTTGGTCTACCAACTGGGCGTTTTCCTTCTGGCTTTCCTACAAGAAGTTTCCATGCACGTCTTTCATTCCCCATACGCGCAACATGTCCTGCCCATCGCAGTCTACGGGACTTAACTGTTCTTATTACATCTGGCTTCCTATAAAGACCATGTAGTTCATTGTTATGCAGTCTTCTCCATTCACCTGTCTGTTCATCTCTCTTTGGTCCAAAAATTTTCCTAAGAACTTTATTCTCAAATACTCGTAATCTCCTTTCCTCCCTTAAAGTAAGAGTCCATGTTTCGCACCCATATAATATAACTGGTAGAATAATAGTTTTATATATTTTCAGCTTAACGTTTTTCGAAAAGAGTTGGGACATCAAAAGTCTCTGCAATGCATAATAGCATGCATTTCCAGAATTGAGCCTATGTTTAATTTCTTTGTGCATCTCATTCCTATTTGTGATTATCGTTCCTAGGTATTTGAATTCAGCCAATTCCTCAAAATTTCCCTCATTTGTCATTAGCTGTCCCATTTCCATTACATAATGTATTTCTACGTGTGATCATATATTTAGTTTTACTGATATTTACTTCCAGTCCTAATTTCTTAGTGTTACTCAATAGTGTGTGCGTGTTGGCCTTTAGTATCTCCTCGCTATCGGCCAGTAGTACTACATCATCAGCCATAAACTAACAGCTTATTAATACCATTCAGTTGTAAGCCTTCCTCATTCTCTAAAGATTTAATGGCATGCTCTAGTACAAAATTAAATAGTAGAGGAGATAGTGCATCTCCTTGCTTCAACCCATTCTGGATTTCAAAAGTGTCTGAAAACTGTTTGCCTACACGCACCCTACTCGTTGAGCCCTTTAGACACATTCGTATAAGTCTAACTAACTTTTTAGGAATTCCGAACTCCAGCAGGATACTATATAACTTCTCCCTCTTAATTGAATCATATGCTTTTTTGAAGTCTACATATAGTTGATGTACAGTACCATTTATATTCCCATTTCTTTTCTAAAATCTGTCTTATACTAAAAATCTGATCTGTTGTAGATCTGTTTCTTCTAAATGCACATTGATGATCTCCTAGAATGTCATCAATATAGGGAGTAAGTCTGCTTACTAATATATTTGTTAGAATTTTGTACGAAGTTGAAAGTAATGAGATGCCCCTGTAGTTGTTGCAATCAGTTTTATCTCCTTTCTTATAAATTGGTACGATAATTGATTCCTTCCATTCATCTGGAAGAGCTTCTTTTTCCCAAATCATAGTAAGCATTTTTATTATTATTATTATTATTATTATTATTATTATTATTATTATTATTATTATTATTATTATTATTATTATTATTATTTTATTTCCTTTTACTTTTCGGTCTGTACGCTTCACCTGTGACTTGACCTAATTTGTTCTCATAATTTTCCATTTTATTATTATTATTATTATTATTATTATTATTATTATTATTATTATTATGTTTGAAGATTTTTGTATGAGTACGATTAGACAGTGAAGCTAGATGCAAAATGTCTCCGAAACCATTAAATACATTATAGTTTGAGGTGCTATCGAAGGAAAAGCTAGTGTTACTGTTGCAGTGATAAAGGTCGCTCCGCTTTGCATAAAAATGCATTAAAACATATGAAAATCGCTGTTCGTGGCTTACATATAAATCAGTTGCCATTAATTTTAGATTTTATCCACGTCGCTTGCACTCGGGTTAGAATATAAAAATTGACAGCACTGCGAACACATCTAAATGTAAATTCAAATACAGAATACGTATTAGCGAGTTCAGAGAGAATGAAACCTTGAGGTTGTTCTCATAAAATATATTTGATATTTTTTTACAAATATCTCCATCGGTCCGAATCAGTAACCACAAAAATTCACGTGACTTTTTCTTTTTCTTCTTCTTCTTCCTCTTCACGGTATAGGCTTATTTACTAGCCTGTTCCGGCTCCAAATTCCTGCTGTTTCCATCTTTTCTTTGGTCTTCCCAAACTTCTTCTTCCTCGTGGTGAATAGCTGTATGCTGCTTTTGGTATTCTATTCTCAGTCATCCTTACCAAGTGTTCTTTCCAGTTTGTTCTGTATTTCACTATTGTTGTGTTTAATTCCTCTACTTTTAGTTGTTGTTTTATTTCTGTGTTATGTTTTTTGTCTGTTGTTTGATATCCTGCTGTTGGTCTGAGGAATCTCATTTCAGCAGCTTGTATTCTGGAATATTGTCGTGTTGTCACTGTCCATGTTTCGAATCCATAAGTAATAATAGGCACTGCCATTGTCTTGTATAATTTCATTATAGAGTCTTTCCTGGCTTTATTTTTCAAAGTTATTTTTAGTGTTCCTGTTATATAATTAACTTATTTAGTTTTTGTTATTTATATCTGTTTCCGCTGTGTATGATATTTCGCAACCTGGGAAGTTATATCTTACCACTTGTTCTATTTGCTTATTTTCTAATATTATCTTTGTCCGAACTGGATGAGCGCCCTTGAAGGCAATTGTTTTTTGTGAGGATATTTCCATGTTGTATCTTTTTGATATTTCATTTAGTTTATATAGCATTCTTTGTAGTTCGTCCTCTGTTTTTGCTATTAAAATCTGGTCATCTGCAAAGGCTACTGGTTTTATTACTATATTTCCTAAGTTAATTCCCCCAGTCGTCATTTGCTTCCATGATCTTATCAAGTCGTCGAAATTAATGTTAAAAAGAGTGCTTGATGGTGGACAAACTTGTCTAACTCCTCCTGTTATATGTATTGGTTCCCTTTGATTTATTTTTATTTTTGTTTTCTCATACATTTTCTTAATTACTGCTATCAAGTGTAGTGGAATTCCTTTTCACTTCATATGTTCCATAATTTAAATTCACGTAACAAATATATAAATATGTCTGTTAACACGCATTATATTTGTTTTTTTTTTCGAAATGAAACTAGGCATATAGCAATTAATTAAGAAAAGTAATGTCAATGAGTAAGAACAGAGCAATAGGAATGAGTATTAATCTGGAGCAAAATAAAAAAAAAATCTAGCGGGCCGACCTTTTCAATGTTTTAAAAGAATTTTGGTATTTGCTCTTGATATAAACTAGAAAGTTAATGTACAAAAATAAGTGAAATCTTATTTTGAAATAAGAACTTATCTGAAACGTGGAATTAAATAAAATCACTCTTAGAGCCGCCATGTTCGCTATGTGTTTGTAGATATACTAACAAACTAATTAACTAACTCACTGCTCCCGTAGGTTCATAGCTGCGCGGACATAAACTTTCCATGTATCCCTATCCAGAGCTAAATGTTTTCAAATCAGTCCTGTATAATCTACTTCCTTCAAATCATGGCTAATATTATTCTCCCACCGCATTTTTTGCCTACGTTCTGGGCGCTTTCCCTCTGGTTTTCCTACAGGGAGTTTATATGCTCCTTTTTCATTCCCCATTCGTGCCACATGTCCTGACCACCGCAGTCTATAAGACTTAACTGTTCTTGCTATTTCAGGTTTGCTATAAAGATCATGTAGCTCATTGTTATGCAGTCTCTCCATTCACCTGTCTTTTCTTTTCTCTTTGATCCAAAAATGTTCTTAAGTACTTTATTCTCAAATAAAAGTAAAGTAAAGTGATCCCACTACAGGCGTCAGGAGGCCCTTGGGGTAGTAGGAGGTTAAGGCTCCCACTTTTTCTAGACAATCGGCAGTTTATGTCAGCCGGGTTGTCAGCCCTGCGTGACGGACGCCGTTACCCCCAGAACAAGTGTGTGGTACTCATTTCCGTTAGATGCTGAGTTACCCCAGGGCCATAGTGCCGCCAGAGGGTTTGGGTCAGTTTAAAAATCCTGACCCCAACGGGACTTGAACCCTCGACCTTCCGGCTTGTAGTTCAGTGCCTTAACCACTACGCTACGGCGTAAATTAAGTGTCCATTTTTCACATCCATATAATATAATTGGAAGAATAACAGTTTATGTATTTTAAGTATAATGTTATTTTTTTAAAAGGAGTTGGGACGACAAGAGCCCCTGTAATACACAATAGCATGCGTTTCCAGAATTGAGCCTATGTTTAATAGCTTTGTGCATCTCATTCCTGTTTGTAATTATTCTTCTTAGGTATTTGAATTCTGCCACTTATTCAAAATTGACCTCATTTGTTATTAACCAATAGGGTCAGTGAATATCTGTAAAAGTAAAAATAATTTCTTGAGAACAACCTCAATAGGTTGGTTTCTTCAGAATTAACTAAAATTCTGTGTGACCCAGAGTTAAAATCCTTTCCCCTACACGTAGTGCGCCTGTAAGCTCAGCTCACGTGGGTTACGTAAAACTAGGTATCTGCAGAGGAAGACATTAATTTAAGGATAAAGAAGAAAGGAAGAATAATTGCATTTGATGGCAGTAAGTAGAGAGTCTTGGATTCGCTGTTGTACTGAAGGAAACATGGAAGATGCATCCAACCGTACAGTAATATGACTTGACATGGAAATATCGCAGACGTCTCTCTAACAACACTTTGGCTAGAAGTTGATGTCATATTTGGCTACGTCACAATTTGATCATGTGATCAGATGCTTTTTCCTGCCACCAGATGGTAGATACAACGCCTGTTGCAGCTTCATCAATTTTATGTAACATGTAAAATCCCACCTCGGACACCAAAAAACATGTAACACTCTGATGATAAAAACAAAAATGTCGATGTTGAAGTGGACCTACCACAGTTGTTATGTTGAATAACCGACTTAATGCATGAAAATGTCACCTCATAAATACATTTTCCGTCATGCAGGAATTGCGTAAACTAATCGAATACCTCAGCAAGTCAAATTTAAGTTCCGATTTTGCTGCTTTTCGAATATATATATATATATATATATATATATATATATATATGATAAAGCGTCACTGCTATAAAGTAAAAATGTTCTCTTTAATTTGCTTACTTGTTATAGTCAGCTACTAGATGGCAGTGAAGATCGAGTTCTCGCGACATCTAGTAATAATGGGGAATATAATACATATATAAGAAAAATAAATGTTTGAATTGGATTCGCCTGGTGGTGTAATGGATATCACACTGAGGTACAGACTCAGAGATCCGGGTTCGAATCCCGTCCAGGCATTTATTTTTCTTATCATACCATATATATATATATAAAACGGCACGCCGTAGCGTAGTGGTTAAGGCACTGAGCTACAAGCCGGAGGGTCGAGGGTTCAAGTCCCGTTGGGGTCAGGATTTTTAAACTGACCCAAACCCTCTGGCGGCACTATGGCTCTGGGGTCGACTCAGCCTCTAACGGAAATGAGTACCAGACGCTTGTTCTGGCGGTAAAGGCGGCCGTCACGCAGGACATTAAGTGCCGATTGTCTGGAACAAGTGGGAGCCTTAACCTCCTTCTACCCCAAGGGCCTTTGGGTCTGTTGTGGGATAAAAAAAAATATATCTTTTAATAATTAAATTATATGCATCTATACCTGTATTGTGGCAGTTGATGAATGGAATTTTAAATGTCTTGTTCCAGATAAATCTAATGGACGATTTCCCTAATTTTGGAGAATGTATTTCTATTCTTAATTGAACGCAATTTACCGACGTTTATTGAGTAATTTCAGAATTGCGACCGCTAGAAAGATTCTGAAAGTTTCGTTTCGTGAGGAACGATTTTGCTGGTTAACGAACTCGTCGTTACTTTTTAATTGTATTGTTATATGTCGAGTTTGGTTCCGAAAAAACAATAAAAAATAGGCAAATATTTGGTTAACACACGCACACACATTTTATGTTGGTTATTTGCGGTGTCTGCTGGGTAGTTTCGACGAAGATTTGTAAAACAAATTGAAAAATTTTTGTGAGAACAACCTCAATAGCTACATTCCTTCGGAATAAAATTAAATGTAAGTCGGAGGAGCTGGTTTGCAAATAGAATAATTTGGTTAGCATGTCGCAATCTATGTACCTTAATTTAATTTATGTTAACTAATACTTCTTTATTTAAGTAGCTACTCATTTCACACCGTGTACTGCAACGTTCATATGGTACAGATAGGAAACGAACCTGGATTTTCTACTTATAGACACGCAAAAATGGATATATAGTTGCAAAACAATGATGATGATGATGGTGACGAGGAAAATGATAATAATAAAAATGACAATTACAACAACACTAATAACTTACTTACTTACTTACTCACTGGCACTATCGAACCCGTAGGTTCATGGCCGCGCGGACATAAGCTCTCCATACATCCCTATCCTGAGCTAATGATTTCCAATCATTCCCTGTATAATATACTTCCCTCAAATCATAGTTAATGTTGTTCTCCCACCTCATTCTTGGTCTACCAACTGGGCGTTTTCCTTCTGGCTTTCCTACAAGAAGTTACCATGCACATCTTTCATTCCCCATACGTGCAACATGTCCTGCCCATCGCAGTCTACGAGACTTAACTGTTCTTATTATATCTGGCTTCCTATAAAGACCATGTAGTTCATTGTTATGTAGTATTCTCCATTCATCAGTTTGTTCATCTCTCTTTGGTCCAAAAATTTCCTAAGTACTTTATTCTCAAATACTTGTAATGTCCTTTCCTCCCTTAAAGTAAGAGTCCATGTTTCGCACCCATATAATATAACTGGTAGAATAATAGTTTTATATATTTTCAGCTTAACGTTTTTTGAAAGGAGTTGGGACAACACTAATAACAATAAGATAATTATAATAACATTATTAAGAATATATATGCATTAGTTTAAGGCAAGGTAGCAGTTTATCTCCAACTCTATTTAAAATTTATCTCGAAAGAGTACTAAGAGACTGGAGGAAAAAATGTAAAAAAATGGGCATACCTATCCAAAATACACATGTATATTCACTACATTTTGCAGATGACCAGGTATTAATCGCCACCAAGACCACGATGACATAGAATCTATGGCCTAAAAAACTAAAAGAAAGAATATGAAAAATGGGGACTTTATATAAACATGAGAGGGAAAACTAAATACCTGTGTATAGGAGAAGAAATGGAAAATATAAATTTCAACAATGGAGAAGAACTAAAACCTAGTATTGAATGCACTTATTTAGGAACAAAAATTAGACCATTCAGGCGATAACACAGTAGAATCGCACAAACAAAACAAGCAATAAATGCTTTAAACTCTGTTTGGTGGAGCAAAAATATTACAAAAAATAGAAAATTACAAATATATCAAACCATAATTCAGAGCATTTTAACATATGGTGCTGAAGTCTGGCAAATTCCTACCAGGGAAATGAAAAGAATTTTAAGTACAGAAATGGATGTTTTAAGAAGATCAGCTGGAAAATCTAGAATGGATAGAATACGAAATAAAGAAATAAGGGAAATTATGGGTGTACAAGAGGAGCCGGACATCATAGACATCATAGAAAAGAAAGATTGCAGTGGTATGGCCATGTCAAAAGAATGACAGAGCAAAGATTGCCAAAAAAATTTATGGAATGGATCCCAATGGAAAGGAGGAAGAGAGGAAGACTGAAGAAAACTTGGATGGAAGGGGTACAAGCAGCTATGAATATCAGAGGAATTGAGGAAGATCAATGGATGGACAGAGAGGAATGGCGTTTGGTTTCCGGAAGACGGTGGCAGCTGCCATGATACCGGATGATGATGATGAATATGCATTATTATTCTTATTGTTATTTCTACTATTATTGAATATGTACGAAAACAATATCAGATAAAACACCAAACATAATAATAATAATAATAATAGTAATAATAATGATAAATTAATAACAATAATAATAATAATAATAAATGAATAATAATAATACATTAATAATAACAATGCATATACATAGTGTTGTGCCCAAGAGCTGATCTTTCACTGCAAACTCAACATTCTGCACTCTCTCCTTAACTCACCTTTCCTTTTTGTATCCGCATACAAACCATTTATTTTTAAACTCTCTATCATCTAATGTATTTTTTCTGCCTCTAACGTTATTTTCCTTTGATCATTCCTTCTAGCGCATCCGTCAGCAGGCAGTTTCTTCTTAGCCAGTAGCGAATCCAATTTATTTTCCTCTTCTTTATGAGTTCCAGCATTGTTCTTCCTTCACCCACTCTGTCTAGCACATCTTTGTTTTTAATTTTGTCTGTCCATTTTATTCGTTCCATTCTTCTCCATATCCACATCTCAAAAGTCTCCAGTCGCTTTTCCTCATTCCGCCGTAATGTCCAAGCATCTGCACCATACAGTGCTACACTCCACACAAAGCTCTTCACTAGATAATAATAATAATAATAATAATAATAATAATAATAATAATAATTTCTATTTCTATAGAGAATTTTAATGTTTACACATCTTTCTGTGCCTAAAATTTTATTTTTCTTCTCCACTCGTCTCTCTCCATCCAATCCATGTCCTCCAGTCCTCTTGCTCTCATTTCAGTTCTTATTTCCTGCATCCACGAGTTTCGAGGTCTTCCTCTCCTCCTTCTTCCAGGTGGACACTATCCTGGGTAATCTTTCTTCTTGCATTCGTCGTACGTGTCCATACCAATTTAATTGCTTATACCGTATATAATCTACTATTGAATAACCAATATTCATTTTTTCTCTTATGACAGTATTTGTTATTTTGTCTAATTTTGAACATGTTGCTGCTCTCCTCAAGAAATCTATTCCCATCGACATAAGTTTTTGTTCTAAGTTTTTGTTGAATTTCCAAACTTCAGCTCCATATGTGACAGTACTTCTCACTATTGAATTATATATTTGTAACTTATTTTTCCTGGTTATATGTCTGTTCCATAAGACTCCATTCACCATTGCTGTTAATAATAATAATAATAATAATAATAATAATAATAATAATAGTAATAATAATAATAATAATAATAATAATAATTTTGCAATGTTTAATTATCGATGTTAGAAAGTAGGTGGAATAATTGTTTTGTTGAGCGGATTCACTTGTGACGTAAGAGGTTTAGCCCCTACGCTGTCGCGCCGTGAAATTAAATGGAGTAAGTTTACCATCCTTGATCTTGATGCTAGTTGAAGAAATGTTAAGATAGGAGCGCAGCGATGGGTTTTATTGTCACAGATGCGCACTAGCTCGTTAACTGCAGATATCGCATCTCTTTTGTTTTGTTCAATTGTTAATTGCCAACTGAATCTCATCCACGTGTGATATCTGTGTCTTACACTTCATGTTACAGCTGAACAAGACACCAGCAAATGCGTACTTTATATAAATTCCTCACAAACTCGAATTCATGATCCGATTTTTATGGTTTACGGAATATATATTTATTTTGTTAATTAAATCGTATGTGTCCAGTTTCGTTGCGAAAAAATGAAGATGTCTGCCGCTAGAGCAATTTAAAAAAATTCTGTTTTGAAGTAAAACCCATAGTCGCTTATTTTGTCGTTTTATTTCGCTGCCACGTATTCAATTTCGTTTAGAATAATCGTAAATTGCGGCCGCTAGAGCGATTTTCACGTGCTCGCCCCTACTCTTAATGATCCTGCCAGTGTAGGAATGTCATGTGGTCAACATGTCGGATCCACCAGTCGTTGCAGCTGGTTTTCTCAATCTGGAACAGGTACTTATTGTCTTCTTCTTCTTCTTCTTCACGGTTTACGCTTATTTACTAGCTTGTTACGACTCTAAATTGCTGCTCTTTCCATCTTTTCTTTGGTCTT
This sequence comes from Diploptera punctata, assembly GCA_030220185.1. Lineage (NCBI taxonomy): Eukaryota > Metazoa > Arthropoda > Insecta > Blattodea > Blaberidae > Diploptera > Diploptera punctata. The sequence continues at coordinate 55,425 of JASPKZ010002301.1, read as the reverse complement.
CCCAGCTTCTTCTTCATCGTGGTGAATAGCTGTATGCTGCTTTTGGTATTCTATTCTCAGTCATCCTTGCCAAGTGTTCTTTCCAGTTTGTTCTGTATTTCTCTACTGTTGTGTTTAATTCCTCTACTTTTAGTTGTTGTCTTATTTCTGTGTTATGTTTTTTGTCTGTTCTTTGATATCCTGCTGTTGGTCTGAGGAATCTCATTTCAGCAGCTTGTATTCTGGCAGATTGTTGTGTTGTCACTGTCCATGTTTGGGATCCATAAGTAATAATAGGCACTGCTATTGTCTTCTATAATTTCATTATAGAGCCTTTCCTGACTTTATTTTTCAAAGTTCTTTTTAGTGTTCCTGTTATATAATTAAACTTATTTAGTTTGTTATTTATATCTGTTTCCGCTGTGTATGATATTTCGCAACCTGGGAAGTTATATCTTACCACTTGTTCTATTGGTTTATTTTCTAGTATTATCTTTGCCCGAACTGAATTAGTTCCCTTGAAAGCAATTTTTTTTATTTTTCTGACGATATTCCCATGTTGTATTTTTTAAATACTTCATTTAGTTTATATAGCATTCTTTGTAATTCGTCCTCTGTTTCTGCTATTAAAATCTGGTCATCTGCAAAGGCTACTGTTTTTATTACTATATTTCCTAAGTTAATTCCCCCAGTCGTCATTTGCTTCCATGATCTTATGATGCCGTCGAAATAAATGTTAAAAAGCGTGGTTGATAGTGGACAACCTTGTCTAACTCTTCCTGTTATATGTATTGGATCCCTTTGATTTATTTTTATGTTTGTTTTGTCATACATTTTCTTAATTACTGCTATCAAGTGTAGTGGAATTCCTTTTCACTTAATATGTTCCATAATTTTCGTCTGGACACTTTATCAAAGGCCTTCTATAAAGAGGATGTGCGTCTCTAAGTTGAATTCTCTTCGCTTCTCTATTATTTGTTTTAAAGTGAATACGTTATCTGTGCAGCTACTTATTGTTGTTACTCAGATTCCTCACGATACTGGGTGCTAATTTAGAATACTGTCACTCCCATCAGCAGTTACACTCCAATATAAATATACATCGATACTAGTAAAATTCAAGCTGGACACGATATGCATAACATCGATAACACCCTATTAGGTTCGTCTTCCGGGCATATAGGCCGTGGTCCAGTCGTTCTTCTACTCGACGTTTCGTCTACTGCTGCGGTAGACATCTTCAGGAGATACTGCGTGCTCTCTGTGAACTCCTCAACAGTCGGCTGCAGACTGGCTGGTCGTTGGAAACTCCCTCCCTATTTATAGGCACGCCCCTGGTGGAGAGGCGGTTTACTGCGCGGTTCGTGTTGCGTGCTGTTTTGTCCAGGCTGTCGCTAGCAGAAGTCATAGGCTTCGTTGTCGTATTGTGCAGTGCCGGGATCCAGATTTTGTTTATCTTCATGGTTTCTTCTTTTTTGTTAAAGGAATTTTTTGTGTTTATATATTTCAATGGCTTCTCTGTACAGTCTGGTGTAATAATGTGATGTTTGGGACAATACCTGTGTTTCTTCGAATCTTATTATATGTTCTTGGTTGTTCATCCAGTGTTCCGCTACGGCTGATTTTTCCTTTTGTTTTAGTCTTCAATGCCTCTTGTGTTCTTGCAATCTTGTGGTAACCATTCTTTTTGTTGTGCCGATATAAACCTGTCCACAACTGCAAGGGATGCGATATATACCGGCAGTACTTAACGGATCTCTTGTATCTTTGAGAGCACGCAGTATCTCCTGAAGATGTCTACCGCAGCAGTAGACGAAACGTCGAGTAGAAGAACGACTGGACCACGGCCTATATGCCCGGAAGACGAACCTAATAGGGATCAAGACGCCGGTCGTGAAAGCCTACAGTTATCGATAACACCCTCACAATAGTACATAGAGAAAACATTCCAACGAGAATAAATATACTGGAGGAAATCGCAATCCTAAGAGAAATCAACAACAACCTGATTCTCAATGAATACACACCTAATCCACACAATCCTCTGTACAAAATTCTCACAACCAAGTCAGTGCTTCAACAAGGGTCAACAAGAACGGACCTAATGCATTCTGCTGATGATGGGACTAGTCCCGAAAGGCCTACAGAGTTTTAAAAGAACTTAAGTTGAGGAGACGGACCTACAAGGTAACTATATTATATTTTTTAACCGCACGTTATATTACTATAAATATACATATTTTTGTCAGTTAAAAAATGTCTGATTCAATTATGACTGTGGTCAATTTTGGATCTCTTGGCGAACACTAGTTACATCGTGATAACCTGGCAGGATCGAGGAAGCATTGTAAACAAATAATGGGAACAATCTCAACAGTTTCATTCGCTGACATAGATTATGGAAAATATGGCGCATGTCGTAATACACGATGTATTGTTTTATCTATGGATTTATGGGAAGTAAAGGCGTTGCATGTGATTTTAGATATTTACAGAGTGTAATGGAGAGAGCGCATTAATACAAGTGATTGATTTAATGTAATGTCGCTACACGCTGCTGCAGCTGGTGATTGATGGCACCTGCCATATTTAAAATTCACTCACACCACACAATTAAAGAGAAACTACCTGCTCATTGTTACGTCTCTTCCTATTCAATAGCATTCAATTATATATTTACGTTTGCAAGATTCAATTTTATGTTTCTAAAAAAAGTGTACTTAGCATGAAGAGAAACAGAAGGTAATCTACAAAGAAATTGCCGTAAAAATGCAATATACTGGGCGCGGCATAACCACCGCACATGGTTGCAAGGAAAAAAAAAAGATTGGTTGAAAATAGGGTTTGAATATGGCACCTTCTGAATATAATCTCATAATACAATGGAAGTAACTTTGAACAATATCGGTAGTTGCTTTTGTACAGATGTTGTAAGCTGCAGAAAAAAAATACTGTATATTTCCATTTTCGGTTACGTGACTTAAGCTGCACCTTGTTTTCATTTTAACTACATCTACAACAAGTGGCTTTTAAAGGGAAATCCCTTTAGATAAAGAAGGTACTGACTGAAAAATACAGATCTTCATCAACTGTATCTGGTAGACACCAAAAATGTCATCAATATCCTCCGAACAAGTTTAAACCCTAGAACCTGTTACGATTTCAGTGAAACATTCTCCATCCACATTTATCTAGGGCGTCCCAAAGATCTCTTCCCTTGAGGACACATGAGAGATTGATTGTAATTGAAGTGCTTGCGCGATATCTTCTTTTCTTGCTGCCCATGCGAAGTCTCAGAAAAATAGGCCATAAAATAATATTATATACGGTATATATATTTTTTTTTTGTAAGCCCATGTTTTCCCTTAACAGAGATTTAGGCGCTCTCCCCCTACAGGGAAGCATTTGAACCATACTAATTTAGTTACACTTGTTTTCGAATAGATGTCATTTTGAGTGGTCCATGGTCAGCGTTCCGCCTCATACTGACATCTAGGAAACCAAGGTAGTACTAGGACGGGAAAATTCGGTAAATTTTGCTTAGAGGCCTTTTCATTCAGGCTTAAGGATTTTTTACGAGCCTGAAAATCTTCAGACTCGGGACCCACGGCTTAAAGTCCCTCCCGGAGGACTTGCTCCTTGGAATTTTCCGTCCTAAAAAAGAAATAAAAATGGAAGACCAAGATGGAAATGGAAAACCTACATCAGAACAATAATGGAGGATAGGAATTTGGAGTAGGCAGATTGGAATGATAGAGATAAATGGAAACTGAAGACGGCAAACCTATAAGTGGGGGGAAAGCCGAAGAAGAAGAAAAAAATCCATCGACCACGGCCGGGTTTGAACCCGCGACCCTCGGGACCAGAGGCAAGGAGCATAAACACTAGTCCACCGTATATATATATATATATATATATGTGTGTGTGTGTGTGTGTGTGTGTGTGTGTTGTTGCAAAAATACACCGACAACGATGGTGAGATGGTATATTGACATATGTTGATATTTTTTTTAAATAAGGTACCAGTGTTCGGAAATGATGTGTTTTCACACTATGAGTAGCTAATTTCCCAACAGTTCCGTTAGTTGTATCTCAAGGCTCAATACTTGGCAATACTGTCACAGTCACATCAAGTTTTCAAAATATCCACCTCCCACCTCATTGCAGAGCGTACATCGGCGGTGTAGTGATTGGCGCATACGTTCAAATACGCCTGGCCTCGTTTGAATTATTTCTGTAGCAGCGCGGATTCGGTCTATAAGATCCAAACGTGACTCTACTGGAGCCTGATAAACAGACTGTTTCATGTCGCCCCACAAAACGTAGTCGAGAGTGTTAAGACCAGGTGATCTCGCAGCCGCCAGTGGAACTGGTCACCTCGACCTGGATACGTGGTATCCAAATGTCTCCTCACATTGGCATGGAAGTGAGCTGGAGCTCCGTCATGTTGCAGCCACATTCCGTTGCGAAGCCACGTGTCACAGGTTCCATACCTGTGAGGTGTTGTCAAGTAATGAGTCTTCAAATCCTTGGAACTAACCCTGATCTTGAGACATAATTAACTATTCATAGTGTGAAAACGCATCATTGCCGGACATGGGTACCTTATTAAAAATTATCAACAGATCTCAACATATTTCCTCACCTCCGTTGCCTCTGTTTTTTTGTAACACCTTGTATATATATATATATATATATATGTGTGTGTGTGTGTGTATGTACCTCTTATGAATGAATTAATTATAATTGTATTCATTCATTCATAGTAATTGTGCCCGAGGGCAGGTCCGTCCTTCACTGCAATCATAGAATTTTCATGATATGCTTGCAGCTTTACTAGGTGTGGTAGCTTCCCGTTGCTTTCCACATATGGCACCTTAATTGTATTAAGGGAATAAAAATCAACAATTGCACTGGGAACCTGAGTGGACTCACTAACGTATAAAGTTAGAGGTCCCGGGTTCCAATAACGGTTCAGGCATTTATTTTTCATTACATGTGATATTTGCACCGCTGTCGTCTCGAGGTAGCGCGCTGCTTGTTAGATTATTAATGGGGATTGAGTTTAACGTTCCCTGGCTATACATGGGGAAGGGAAATTTATAAAATAATAATGAAAGTTAGGAATTAGAATAAATGTGATTAATATTAGTTTAGTAGATAGATTAAATATTTCATTTGAGGCTAAACTTGTTACGTAAATAATAGGACAAGTATACCCCTTAAAAATCGGGCCAGTTTTTCTGGGTGAGGTTTTTATCGGGGTTTTTCCTCACCTGTAAGACAAATGTCAGGAAAAACTTTAAGGCCCAAACGGTCCCCGAATTCATATGCACATCATCATTATCATCCTTATCATCATCATCCTTCACCGGTGTGGAAAGCAACGGAAAGCTACCACACCTACAATTCCCTAGTAAAGCTACAAGCATAGCATGAAAATTCTATGATTGCAGTGAAGGACCTGCCCTCGGGCAGAATTACTATGGATATATATATATATATATATATATATATTCTCTTTAATTTGCTTACTTGATAAGCTTATAGTCAGCTACTAGATGGCAGTGAAGACAGTGTTCTCGCGACATCTAGTAATAATGGAGAGTATAATACATATATAAGAAAAATAAGTGTTTGAACTGGATTCGCCTGGTAGTGTAATGGATATCACGCTGAGGTACAGACTCAGAGATCCGGGTTCGAATCCCGTGCAGGCATTTATTTTTCTTATCATACCATATATATATATATATATATATATATATATGTTTTTAAATTATAGCGGCCGCAATTTTTGTTTTATCGGAACCAAACTTTGCATGTAGCAAATAATTAAGAAACAATCAGAAAATGTGCTGCGTTTCTTAATTATCTACTAAATACCAAGTAGCTTACGCAACAGAAGAAGCCACTTTGTCTTACGTAAGCTACTAATTTCCTTACAGATGTCAGCAAATAACAAACTGTTAGCTCATCGCCTGAAATATCCAGTTGCGTATAACTAAGGCATTACTTGCAAAGAAAAAAACCTATTAAATTCCTATCACGTGTTCTAATTTATACCTGAGATTGTTTTACCAATCAGAAAATGTTAAATCTTGGTTCCCACTGTTTCGAGTCCCTCCCAGAACACTTGTTTCTATCTGTAATGGCGTAGCCCAGCTTTGAGCCAGAGCTTCTCTTTTGTTTGGAGTTACTTAGTTACGTTATTTGCCTACAGATGGGTTTCGCTGTGGATGAAACGGAGCTTGGGCAGGTTTTTCTCGGGGTTTTTACCGTTTTCCTCTGCCACAAATTTCATTCCAACATTTCCCCATACTCATCTCATCCATTTCATTTTATCCGCCCCTGTGACGGTGCGTTAGGAGTGGTCGGCCGGTACCCTTGTAGTTCACAGACCTCTATAGATGTAGGGGGCTTCATCTCATCTCATTCCTCGATCCGACCCTGAGTTGGACACGAGTTGAGGATATTTGCCTACAGATATGACATGCGATCGGCCGCGGTGGACTAGTGGTTATGCTCCTTGCCTCTGGTCCCGAGGGTCGCGGGTTCAAACTCGGCCGGGGTCGATGGATTTTTTAGGATGGAAAAATCCAAGTAGCAAGTCCTCCAGGAGGGACTTTATGCCGTGGGTACCGAGTCTGAAGATTTTGAGGCTCGTAAAAGATCCTTAAGCCTGAATGAAAAGGCCTCTAAGCAAAATTTACCGAATTTTCCCGTCCTAGTACTACCTTGGTTTCCTAGATGTCAGTATGAGGCGGAACGCTGACCACGGACCACTCAAATGACATCTATACGAAAACAAGTGTAACTAAATTAGTATGGTTCGAATTATTTCGTGTAGGGGGAGAGCGCCTAAATCTCTGTTAAGGGAAACATGGGCTTACAAGAGAAGATATGACATGCGGTCAGGACACTGACTCAGGCAGACATCTAAGGTATTCGTACTATGATGTTGAGAGGTTTTTTATTCAGACTTAAGGATCTTTTACGAGCCTGATATTCTTCAGATTCACGTCTTAAAGCCCGTCAGGGAGGACTTGTTTCTTGGGTTTTACCATCTTAAAACCCATTGATCCCGATCGGATCTGAACCCGAGACCCAAGGGACTAGAGTCAAGAAACTAAACCCATAGAGCAGTGAGTGCAATACAAACGTAAGTAAAAATGACGTGAAGTAGAGTTTATGTTAGGATTAGAGTGATTTAAGTGCCATAACTTGTGATGGGTTTATGTGTGTTGTAAAGAGAACTGATGTGGCCCTGGAGATTAGAAGCGGCCGCCGCTCTAGATATAAACTGTATTTCCTCTGAGATGAGAAAGTTTGCTCGTTCCTTTTATTACTGGATGTTTCTTTCAACTTCCAGTCTCTTAATTCAGTCATTACTCTTGAGGCTAATTTAAAACCACTACCAACCATTGAATTGCATAAACCCCCAGGTTCATGGCCGCTCTCACTCACACCTCTGTCCTGAGCTAATATTTTTCAATCATCCTCTGTATAATTTATTTTCCTCAAATCATGGTTAATGTTATTCTCCCACCTCATTCTTGGTGTACCCATTGTTCGCTTTCCCTCTGATTTTTCTTCAAGGAGTTTCCATGCCCTTCTTTCATTCCCCATTCATGCCACGTGTCCTGCCCAACGTAGTCTACGAGACTTAACTGTTTTTATTATATCTAGTTTCCCATAAATAGAGTGTAGCTCACTGTTATGTAGTTTTCTCCATTCATCATTCGTCTGTCTTTGGTCTAAAAAAAATTACCATAGTCTTGCCTCTCCATCTATAGGACTTCTACATGCATCACATATAGGGACAGGACATGCAGAGAGTGGATTCATAATTTTTGGATCGCGTACAATTTAAGACCACACAAAGGCATGGAGGGCCTCCATGAGTGAGTAATCAGCTCTATCCCAAGGCCACTCCCAAAACCATATGAACATTTAACACAAGACCATCGACCATTTACACGTCATACTAAACAAGACATGGATGATTGTGGATGGTGTTCGGGGACCGTTTGTACCTTAAACTATCCCGGGATTAGTCATAAAGTGCGGAAAACCCCCAAAAAAAACCAGGAAACTTTCTGACCGGGGATCGTACCCGAGCCCGCTGTATACTAGACAGCCACCTCAAGATCACAGTGGTGGAACCTTTCACATTTATTAAAAAATTAACGCAATTAAAACACGCTGCCCAGAGAATATGAGTACATGATATTATCGTTGTTGTATAGTAAATGTGGAATGAAAACCACTGACATTTCTTGTGCGAGGGTTGGAACTTCAATAGTGGCAAAACTGCTGTAGAGACGTCATTCAACGGAACCTAAGGATTTCGCTTATAGCATAAGTCAGTTACAAACCTACCATATCTGAGAACATATAGACTCTCCCGTTCCACATCACGAACTGGCGAGTGCCTCGTGTTAGTTGGCGATCTAATATAGTGTTGTAACACTGATCTTGTAGAAGGTTTCCGGGCTTTTGGCCGTGGTCTTGAGGCTTGTAGTACCCTGACGTTTCGCCAGAGACTGCGTCCGGCATCCTCTAGGGTTGTCTTGATTTTGGCAATGTTGTCGACTACCTGCCCGTTTATCCGCGACGTGTTCTCTGCGCGGTTCGTTAAAGTCGACAAAATTCAACGTACCGCGCAGAGAACACGTCGCGGATAAATGTATAAATAGGGGAGGTAGTCAACAAAATTGCCAGTCTCAAGACAACCCTTGAGGATGCCGGACGCAGTCTCTGGCGAAACGTGGGGAAACTACAAGCCTCAAGACCACGGCCAACAGCCCGGAAAACTTCTTCAAGATCATCATAATAACTCCTGCCGTGAAAGCCTAAGTCAATATATGTTGTAACAATGTTTTAGAAACAGGAACAACGGACTTGGATAAATGTTGAATGTGCCAGAGGTTGTACATCAAGACAGTGTCATCAAGGTCTTCAAGAGGCTTGTGGACAATCTGCATTGCCTTATAAAACAGTGTCACGGTGAAAGCTTTTACCAACCATACCACTGTTCTGTAACGAAATGGAGATTTTCCACGCAAGCTTCTAGTAGACCTTGATCACACCGCCTGGTGTACGACCTCTGGCATATTTATTCTTCATCCAACTTCGCTGTTCCTGTTTTGAAAACATCATTACAACACTACAGTAGAACGCCAGCTAACACGAGGCTCTGTTCCTCTCGCCAGTTCGCATGCGCGTGATGTAGGAAGGGAAGAATCTACATGTCCTGAGGTTAGGTAGGTATATAACTGACGTGTGCTATCAGCGGCATCATTAAGTTCCGTCGCATGACGTCTCTACAGCAGTGTTGCCACTATTACAGTTACAACCCTCGTATAACAGTATTAAAGCATTACATTTTATTTCTGAACTGAAAACAGCCTCTGACGTCACATTGATGTGATTGTTTTCAGGAGGAAACGTGACAACGGATGGCGGACGAGGAAGAGTTCGGTGAATTGGCAGAAATCAATCTGTCCCAGTATGGGGGCCGCTGGGGCCGGAGTCCCGTTGGGGGCAGTGTTAGCGTCATCAGTAGTCCGCACCACCACCACAACTCCACTTCGCGGTTCTCGTCCCAACCCCCGCACCAGCCGTCTCACCGTGCGGGAAGCTACGAAGCAGAGAGACGCCATCTACCGCGGAGGTGGCTCCACCACGTCCAGAGGCCGCTCCGGGCTGTACTACTCACCCCCTGGTACTTCCTATACCATCGTGGAGAGACCGACTACCGCCCCCACCCCTGGAAAACACCCTCGCGGCACATACCTGGGCTCGTCCACGACATTCAACAACACGCGAGCAAATCACCACCACCACCATCACCCGGGCACTAATGGCAAGAAGCGCCCGATATCTCCGGAGCAGGTGCTGAGGATGTTCGGGACGGCAGGACCTCCTGTGGGCAGCAACAAGATGCCCGGAGGCAGGAGAAGTGCCGTCTCCAGTCCTGCTAGCAGCCCCCACAACCTCAACATGCACCAGGACCTGGTGGTGCGGACTGTCAACATTGGTGCGGCCCCCCTGACTCCACTCATGGCTTCGGCATCTGCGTCAAGGGCGGCAAGGACTCCGGTGAGTTGCCTCCCCACTTGTGCATCAGTGACGTACACAACAAGAACACTCACATCCGTGCTATGTATAAAACAAAAGTTACCTGGGGCATATGACTGAAAATGAGTCCAGACGGCTAATATATTGACTCAGGCTTTCACGGCCGGAGTTATTATGATGATCTTGCAGAAGATTTCCGGGCTGTTGGCCGTGGTCTTGACGCTTGTAGTTCCCCAACGTTTCGCCAGAGACTGCGTCCGGTATCCTCGAGACAACCCTTGAGGATGCCGGAAGCAGTCTCTGGCGAAACGTTGGAGAACTACAAGCCTCAAGACCACGGCCAACAGCCCGGAAATCTTCTGCAAGATCATCATAATGAGTCCAGAATCTGTTTGGACATATAGACGTAGGCGAAGGAACTGTCCAATCCTGATGGTCGACTTTCTGCACTGCGCAAGTGCTGGTAAACCAGCGAATCACTACACAAACCACTTCTGTTTACGTTGGTTGTAGAATGTTGTTTCCGCTACACCGAGCGGATGTCCAACTGCAACTTTCCAAATGGTTGGACACAACACTTCCTAGGATTTAAGTCGGGGCCTTTCAGTTATTCGCGCAGCTAAATTTTGGTGCACATGTTTTATATAAAAATGATTTAAAAAAACTCCAAGCGCGACAGGCCTAAGGCCCTTAGCCTTATTAGCCGGTCTCACATCCACACATGTTAATCACAGAGATAGACGATCATCTAGCCAGTGTAAGGGTAACATGTGGTCAACATGTCGGGTCTCCCAGCCGTTATAGCTGGTTTTCTCAACCTGGAGTCGCTAGTTATCGCAGCTACCCAAATGCCTCACGATGCTGGGTGGGCACCGGTCCCATACTGGCCGAAATTCTATAAGAAAACTCCTACCCCCATGGAAACTCCAACCAGCACAAGTCCCATAGCTCTGCGCCAAGGCTTCTTGCCTTAACCACTCGGCTAGGGCGCGAGACAGAAAATGGATGATAACATCAAATGTTCATTTATGTACGGATGTGAGTATATTTGTTAGGAGTGCAGTCTACCTGCGGAAATACGGGTCCTTCTAATTGCTTCCCGTAAGACAGGGACAGAGCTGTTTCAGGAGTGTTGTCTTTTTTTAAAAGTGTCAACTCCTACAGCACGATCTGCAGTTTCACGAAGTTGGATTGTAGCAAGTGCTGCACAAGTAGATGACACCCATTGCTGACATCTTTAACGTCCTGATGCACTTTATACTTCATCATTCGTACTCACTTATCCAAACTGCACGATTGTGGTCCAATTCTTCCACGTTACATGAAATTACATCGAAAAAATTATCTAAAAATAAAAAAAAAGTAAATATGTGGGACTTCCAATAAGTAATGCACATGCTTTTAGTTGTATGAGAAAACAAAAATAAAAATAAATCAAAGGGAACCAATACATATAACAGGAGGAGTTAGACAAGGTTGTCCACTATCAACCACGCTTTTTAACATTTATTTCGACGGCATCATAAGATCATGGAAGCAAATGACGACTGGGGGAATTAACTTAGGAAATATAGTAATAAAAACAGTAGCCTTTGCAGATGACCAGGTTTTAATAGCAAAAACAGAGGACGAACTACAAAGAATGCTATATAAACTAAATGAAATATAAAAAATACAACATGGAAATATCCTCACAAAATCAAAAACAATGGCCTTCAAGGGCGCTCATCTCAGTTCGGGACAAAGATAATATTAGAAAATAAACCAATAGAACAAGTGGTAAGATATAACTTCCAGGTTGCGAAATCTCGTACACAGCGGAAACAGATAAAAATAACAAACTAAATAAGTTTAATTATATAACAGGAACACTAAAAAGAACTTTGAAAAATAAAGCCAGGAAGGACTGTATAATAAAATTATACAAGACAATGGCAGTGCCTATTATTACTTATGGATCCGAAACATGGACAGTGACAGTACAACAATCTGCCAGAATACAAGCTGCTGAAATGAGATTCCTCAGACCAATAGCAGGATATCAAAGAACAGACAAAAAACATAACACAGAAATAAGACAACAACTAAAAGTAGAGGAATTAAACACAACAATAGTGAAATACAGAACAAACTGGAAAGAACACTTGGCAAAGATGACTGAGAATAGAATATCAAAAGCAGCATACAGCTATTCAGTACGTGGAAGAAGAAGTTTGGGAAGACCAAAGAAAAGATGAAAACAGCAGCAATTTGGAGCCGGAACAGGCTAGTAAATAAGGCTAAACCGTGAAGAAGAAGAAGAAGAAATGATTTTAGTTCTTGATTGCCTTTAATCGAAATTGAACGAAACTTTACAGAACATATATCCATTCCTTCCCTTTATAACGTGACGAAGTTACATTGCTTTCCGATAGATGACAGTGACGTACATTAATTTTAAAATGGTGGTTGCTTGTGTAATGTGTACAGCGCAGAGAGCTGTGATTGAACATATGACAGTCTTGCTTTACCTCGTTCTGCCGCTGACAGTACTCCTATCCACTGCTTGATCCACTTACACATTTCGTAAGTATTTGTGAGTGTTTGAAATGGTTTCCTGCTCCGCAGGAAGACATTCAATCACAGCTCTCTGCTTTGTGCGTGTTTCACGAACAGCCGCCATTTTAAAACTAAAGTACATCACATCCATCTATCGGAAAACAATAATAATAATAATAAATATTAATACATAATACTAATACTAATAATAATAATAATAATAATAATAATAAATCTATCTTTCGGGTTTTTAGAGCTGCTGCCGTCTTCCCGTGACAAACCTCCAAAGCCTACGATTTTGGGCATCTTCAATGCTTAGCCCTCT